>JAODAL010010516.1:0-104725 GCA_025379985.1 Phyllomedusa bahiana | reverse complement strand
GGTTCTTTTTTGGGGGAAAAAAGGATGGTTTTTTTTTTCCCTCACAACTTTTGGGTCCTAAATAAATTCCCATTAAAAAACCGTATTGTTCCCACGAATCTGAGCTTTTGACCTCTTCATGACCAGAGTTTCACGAAACTCGACTTGCGAGGGGGCCTACAATCTGATTCGAATTTGTTAAGGTGATGAATGGAAGACTTCCTTCCATTCCCATGACGGGCATTTTGAATGTCTGGAGATGTCAGCCATCTTCCAAGAATTTAACAAGCTCTCCTTCACTCATGTGTTATTGTGTATTTGGATGACATCTTGATTTCTCACCAAACCCCCAAAAAGTCATCCCCCTTTCATCGGGCCAAGATTCTATAAGAAATCACTTACCAAGTTTGAAAAATGTGTTAATGTTTTTTGAAAACCATCTACCCTTCCTGGGGGTACATTGTCTCCGAAAGGGACTTCAGAGGATCCTGCCAAATTTTATTTCCCATCCTGCAATCCATACCTACGGGCCAACAGTGTTTCCCTAGGTTTTAAAAAAAATTTTCCCCAACAATTTTTTCCCCGCCCTTCCCCACTGTGATTGCACCTATTGTGGTGCTTATCAAGAATAATAGAAACCCCAAATCTTATCTTATTTGCAAGCCCACCCTGGGGACCCTTCTTACTCAAAAGGATCCCCATTATGGGAGCATTGGCTCCTACACAAAAACCCAAGGGAAAAAATATCACATGAAAGTTTTTTTTCTAAAAAATTTTTTTCACCTGCTGAAATAAGTTACACTAAAGGAATTAAAATTTTGGGCCCCTCACTTTGGGTTTGGAAGAATGGCACCCTTAAACCCGGGGGGCTTGTCACCCGGGGAACTTTTTAAAACAATAAAACTGTTGTATCTTCAAATGGCACAGCGCTTGAATCCTTGGCAAGTTAGGTGGTCCCTTTTCTGCTCCAGATTTGATTTATTGATACACTTCAGACCTGCAGACAAGAATATCAAAGCTGAAGGTCTCTCTCATGCCGCTTATGAAGCTTTCCTAGACTCAAATCATATCGTTTCTCCGTAACATCTGATTTTGGCAGCACCCATTGATCTTCAAAGTGTTCATACCTCCTCCTCTAAGGAAAAGAATCTTGAGCTGGGGACATTGTTCTTTGCTGGCCAGGGATCCTGGAATTTAAAAATCCTGCTTCCTCATATCTTATCAGTACTAGTGGCCTAAGTTGGGTCAAGATGTCAAGAACTTTTTTCTTTCATTTGCTACGGGTGCCCACAGTAAGACTCCCCATCTCAAACCTGGCGGCCTTCTGCAACCCTTACCTATTCCGGTTCGTCCGTTGGCCCATATGGCCATGGACTTCATTATTGACCTCCCACCTTCCTCAAATAATACTGTCATTTGGGCAGTTACGGACCACATCTTGAAGATGTCCCATTTCATTTTTCACTTGCTAACACTTTTTCCCAGCAAATTTTCGCCTTCAGGGCCCTTTCCCTTTGGGCATTTTTGCCCCAGACCAGGGGCCCAAAATTTGCCCTTAAAGTTCGGGTGTGCTTTTGTTCTTCCCAGGTCAAGTTAGACTTCTCCTGGGCCCACCATCCTTTAAAAAATGGCCAAATAGAAAAAGGGGAACTATTTTGCCCAATTTATCCAGCACCCATGATACTTCCAATTTAACCTGGGGGAGAAACTCATAACAATAGTAAAACTCAGCGTGATCCTTACCCTTCTCTATTGTGTACAATAAACACCCTCGTCCCCCTCTTCCCCTAGCAGTCTCGCCTGATGTTCCCACTGTGGATGCACAAATCCAAGACTTCATGACCAGCCAGTCAAGCTTTACTACAAGCATGCTCTTGCATGAGGTCTCAAGCCACATTTTTCGCTCCTGGATATAGATCGTGGCTGTCCACTAAGTACATACGTCTGAAGATCCCTAGCTTCAAGTTGGATCCACAGTTGTTGGGTCCTCCAAGACATCAACCCAGTGGACTACAAGCTCCACCTGCCTCCATCGATTCGCATCCCGAACTCCTTCCATGTCTCCCTCCTCAACCCAGTAATCCTCAACTGCTTCTCCCAAAAGGATGTTTCTCTGTCTCCTGAAGCCAACTCTATGAATACTTTTGAAGTAAAGGAGATTCTGGCCAGGAACCCAAGAGAAGGTACTTTTATGAGTGGTGTTGCAGCCTACACAAAGGGCCATGGGGGCACTCGTGTTCCCTCCTCTGAGTCTCTGCCGAGGATGAGTGGCGCCATGAACCTCATGTTGGACTGCAGACGCACTCGTGCTCCTGCTCTGCACTTACCTCACTGTGCTTCTGGTTCCCTGTGCTCCTCTTCCTGCTGGCGAAAACATCCCCATTCAGTAAAATTTAAAGGACCAGGGAGCCGATACTTGACTAATTGTAGGGCCACATTTGTCTGCTGCCTGCCCTTACCTTTCAGCTCATCCCCGACTACAAGTTTGCCTGATTCTGTACCATGCTGCACCCCGGCTGCCACCGCAAGCAAGTTGAGTCAGGGGTAGCGATCTGGTAGTCTCCTGCCGCAGCAAGTCCAACCTGCCTTGAGGTGGACTTCGCTCCTTGCCGTGGCTTATGCCATCACTTACGGTGGTCCAGAGGATTCACATGAGCTAGTTACTTAGGGTGACCTGTATGCCATAGACTAATTTTATGGCATACATGTTCTAAATAGTTTTAAGGCGGTGTAGAATGCGCCACAATGCATGAACCTGTTCTTCTAAAGTTCATACAGCATACTTGCCAACTTTTGAAAGCGGAATCCAGGGAGATCTGAAGCTGCACCACACAAAACATTTTGCTGACCACATCCTATTTTTCTTTGAACCAAACCCCCTTTACAAAACTCACCTAACTATGTAACGACTCTGGAAGAAAGCTAATTTAGGGTTTTAATGTCACCTAGCTTTCCTAGACTGTTGGATAGCCTGTTCAGCCTCCAGGAGACCTGGGGGATGCTGTCAAACTGTGCTTGAACCTAATCTTTACATTACTACCAATATTTCCACCATACAGTGACCATATAGTGGTAAATACCAGTGTACATAGGCTTTGCAGACTGTATTTTACCACCATACTGTAGCCCCACCCACCCGGCAGTTGCTTCTGCTGTGAGCTCTGCTGAATACTCCTCATCTCTGCTCATTTAGAAACCTCCATAACCTGCCATACCACCCTGCAAGGGTTCCAGAATCTGTTGCCTGATTGCCAGAGGAACGTATTGAGCCCTCCGGTGACCGACTAAACAGGTACAGAACTAAAGATCCATCTGCTCTGTATCTGCGGCCTACCAGTCCAAGTGGCAGCCAGCAAGGTAACACTGCCGACCCAACTTTGGGAATCTGCACTCGCCCCCTCTGTGCCTGCAGCACTGTAAACAGACTTTCCAGAGCTCACGTTGGCTAGCTCTGGTCCCTGGCTAAAGGCTTGTGGAACTTGCACTAATCCTTGCCTTTCTAGCACCCTGGCCATCCTAACCTCTGAACTGAGGCAAGTTAGTGAAAACTGACTGAAGCTTTTGGTCCCATCACAGTCTTGCCTCCTTCTATAGCTTCACATGCTGTCCTACCAACTGGAAGCTCTGAGCACTCCTGAGACTGCGAACACAGGGGGGGGGCAGGGGGCTCTGATCGCGCTTGTGCCTTCTTAACCGTCGACGTGCTGTCTGCTGGCAGCACATCCGGCATTTCAGTCCTGGACTCTCAGCACTGCATGGTTCTGCCGGTTTAACTCCTAAAACTCGCCACCCTGTTAACATAGTGCCTGATCTCTAATCAAAAAGCCGCAATTTCCTCCCGCCGCAGCAAGTCCGCCTGAAACAAGACAGACACTCCACTCCCCAGCAGACTCTGCACTCCAGGCAGACTCTGTCCTCATACACCTGTCTCATACATCTGTTCCAATACAGTTTGCGAGATTAAAAACAAAAAAAAAATTTACTCACTTGAGCGCCTCCATCAACCGTGCCCAGCCAAGAGACGCCTCCATCAACCGTGCCCAGCCAGAGAGAGCGCCACCATCAACCGTCCCAGCCAGAGAGCGCCTCCATCAATCGTCCCAGCCAGTGAGCGCCTCCATCAACCGTCCCCAGCCCAAGAGCGCTCCATCAACCGTCCCCACGCCCGAGAGCGCCTCCATCAACCGTCCCAGCCAGAGAGCGCGCTCCATCAACCGTCCCCAGCCAGAGAGCGCCCTCCATCAACCGTCCAGCCAGAGAGCGCCTCCATCAACCGTCCAGCCAGAGAGTGCCTCCATCATCCGTCCCCAGCCAGAGAGCGCCTCCATCATCCGTCCCAGCCAGAGAGCGCCTCCATCATCCGTCCGAGCCTGGGAGCTCCTCCATCATCCTGTCCCAGCCAGAGACTCTGCCTCCACACCTGTCCCCCAGCCAGAGACTGCCTCTCAACACTGTCCCAGCCAGAAAGACTGCCCCCTATCACCTGTCCAGCCATAGACTTGCCCCCTTCACCTGTCCCGGCCAAGACTGCCCCCATCACCTGTCTCCAGCCAGAGACTGCCCCATCACCTGTCCCAGCCAGGAGCGCCTCCATAAACTGCCCAGCCAGGGAGCGCCTCCATCAACTGCCCCAGCAGCGGAGGTGCCTCCATCACTGTCCCAGCCGATAGCGCCTCCATCAACTGGGTTTTTTTTTCCCCAGCCAGAACGCGCCTCCATCAACTGTCCCCAGCCAGAGAGTGCCTCCATCATCTGTCAGCCTAAAGCCTCCAACCCCATCTGTCCCAGCCAGAGAGCGCCTCATCACCTGTCCCCAGCCAGACATCTAACTGTCCAACTGTGATCTAACACCTAAGCTCTTCTTTCCCTCGTCATCGCTATCCTCCACCTCCTCACACTTTATTGCTTATCCCCAAACCCCTCGCTGAACAATGAACTCTACATCTCCCCCTGCATCTATACCCATCACACCTGTCTGCCGCCGCGCACCACCCTCTACCTCACTGTTAATGCCCTCCGCCCCAAACAAACCCAGCCAAACTACATCTATCCTACTGCCAACCTACCACTCCTCTCACTGCTCCCTTCTGGCTTCCGGGGACATAACCCCCAACCCAGGCCCCCCCAGCCCAGTCCCACCATAGACTCTGCCTCCTCGAAAAAAACAGACTCCACACCACTACTAATTCCGCTAATCCCTATCAACCAGAAACACATCCCTCTGTCCGTGCTCCCCCCCAGACCTCTCCTTGGGCTCTCTGGAATGCGCGGTCTGTAAGTAAAAAACACTCATAAATACATGACTTGTTCCTCTCACGCAACCTCCTCTTCCTTGTCTACTGAAACCTGGCTGACCCCCTCTGACACAGACGTGCCACCTGCCGGCAACACCTCTTTTAGCGGCCTCCCAAACTAACCCACACTCCTCGCCCTGGTAACAGCATGAGTGAGGCGTCGGCCTCCTCCTGTCTGACACCAGCTCCTTTGTCCCCGCACCACCCTGCCTTCCCTCTCACACTTCCCTTTGATGCACTCTGTCCGCATCTACGCCCCCCCAACCTCCAAGTGGCTGTTGTCTACCGACGCCAGGCCTGCCACTGCCTTTCTTGACCAATTTGCTTCCTGGCTTCTCAGTTTCTTTCCATCCGACATCCCCACTATCATCATTGGGAGACTATCAACATCCCAATCGACACCCCCACTCGCTTTCCAACAAACTCCTTTCACTCTGCTCCTCATCAACCTCTCCCAATGGACCTTTAGGAGCCACTCACAAAGAAGGACACACACTGTACCTCATCTTCACCCGCCTCTTCCCCCCCTATCTACATCTCTAACTCTCCACACCTATTATCTACCCACAACCTGCTTTACCTTCACCACTAATCTCCTCCCCACCTGCTCCTCCTTCTCATATCCAGTACGACCCACGCAGGAATCTACAAAACCTCAACCCTCACACTCTCTCTGACTCCTTACACCTCTTCCACTATCTCCTCTTCAATGACCCAGACGAAGCCACCACTTTCTACAACCATACACCATCACCGCCCTGACTCATGTCGCTCTCTCACACACAACAGAACCCTCAAAATCAACAGACATCCCTGGCACACAGACTCCTACAAACACTGAGGCGAGCTTCCAGAAATTAGCTGAACGCCGCTGGAAGAACTCACTCCATTGATGACTTTGCCTTATAACAAACACTCACTGCAGACATTAAAGTCGCTGCACTCGCCTCAGCCAAACAGAACTATTTCACCACTCTCATATCCTCCTATATCCTCCCTGTCCCACAACCCCAGACAATTATCAAAACCTTCACTCTCTTCTCCGGTCCACCAACACCTTCTGCCCCATCCCTCCTTTTCAGCAAGATGGAGACTTTGCCATTACTTCTCCAGAAGATCAACACTTTAGAGAAAGCGTCAGCCCGCTTCCCCACCACCCTCCCTTACCCTTGCAACCTGCACTTCCCTCCCTTCCCTTACTTTGCTGCCCCACGGTCACTCTGACAAGCTCTCCTCCTTACTGTCCAAATCCACCTCACTACCTGTAGTCTTGACCCACGGCCATCCCAACCTCTCCCAGACCTCAGTGCTTCCTATCCTCCCAGCACTCACCCATCTCTTACAACCTATCATAACCTCAGGCAATCATCCCTTCTGCCTTTAAACATGCTACTATCACTCCAATCCTAAAAAAAACAACCCTTGACCCCTCTTCTTGTCCAACTATCGCCCCATCTCACTGCTCCCTTTAGCTTCCAAACTCCTCGACCAGCACGTCTCTCGTCAGCGGTCCTCCCACCTCTCCTCCAACTCTCTTCTTGAACCCACTACAATTCTGGTATTCGGACCCCAAACAACACTCTACCGAAACCAAACCGCCCTAACACCAAAGTCAAATGATCAGTAACTTCTAAAGCCTCATGCCACCTACTCTGTGCTCCTCCATCTCCTTTGACCTGTCCTCTGCCTTTGACACTGTCCGACCATTCCTCCTGCTCAAATCCACTCTCCCTCGCATCACGGACTTGGCTCTTTCCTGGATCTCCTCGTACCTCGACTGATCGGACTTTCAGCGTCTCTCATTCATTGCTCCACCGCCTCCTCCCCCCGGCCACTCTCTGTTGTTGTCCCCCAAGGGTCCAGTCCCTGGGTCCACTACTCTTCTCTAGCTACAACCCCTTGGCCTCGGTCAGCTCATAGCCCACATGGCTTTCATTACCAACCTGTATGCTGATGATACCAACTCTACATCTCTGGCCAGATGTCACCTTCTCCTACTCTCCGGATCCCTGACTGTCTGTCCTCGATTTCCTCCTTCTTCTCATCACGTCTTCCTAAAACTAAATGTGGAGAAAACAGAACTCACAACTTCCACCATCCAACTCTACCACTGCCCCAGATCTCTCTATTATACAGTCAACGCTCTACAACTTTCCCGGTCCACAAGTCCGCTGTCTTGGGGTAATCCTAGACTCTTCTGCTTTATCTTCAAACCACAGACATCCAACCCTCACCTCTGCCTGCCGCCTCCACCTGAAACACATCTCTCGCATCCCTCGTTCCTCGGCAAGACACACAAAAATTGCAGGTCCATGCCCATTGTCATCTCCCGCCAATACTACTGCAACATCCCCTTCTCTGTGGGCCCTCCCGGCTAGCACCCTCGCTCACCTCCAATCCATCCTTATCTCTGCTGCCCGCTATCCACCTCTCTCCTCGCTACTCCTCTGCCTCTCCCCCTCTCCAATACTTACTGGCTTCCCATTGGCCCAGCGAATTCATTCAAGCTACTAACCATGACTTACAAGGCCTCTCCATTGACCGCTATTTATCCCCTCCACTACATCTCTGCCTAGATTCCAATATTCCCCCCCACGCACTCTCCGCACCTCACGCAGACCTTCTTTCTCCTTCTGCTCTCCCCTTATCAGCTCCTCACACAACCTCTCCAAGACTTCTCCCGTGCTTTCACCCACAACTCTGGAACTCACTGCCCCAACCACATCAGAACTCTCCTCCACTTTTCACACACCAGCTTCAAAAGCAACCTGAAAACCCATTTCTTCAGCTTGCCTATAACCTTCACTAAACTTGTCACTACTTCCTCCACAGACATTCTGCCCCACCCCTCCTGTCTCACTTTCCCCCTCCTTGTAGAATGTAACCCTCGCGGGTAGGGTCCTCTCTCCTCTGTCATCCAAATGTCATTAATCCCTTTATCACTGACGTTTGACTAAGGTAATGTATGTAACCCCCCTCGAATGTACAGCGCCCTGGAATCAATGGCGCTTTAAAATAAATAATAATAATAATAAGAATTATATAGTGTTAGATACCAGTGTACACAGGCTCTGTAGATGTTTAAGTGACTACAGTTACATCTGGGGACTCATCGAAGACATCTTCTATTACAGGAATTTTTCTTTTTCCCTTTTCGTCTCCATCCTATCCAGACTGCCATGATGATTTCTCCCGGCTCGTCTCTTTCAACTTTTGGAAAGGTTATGGGTGATGGGAGGGTTTCTATTTTTGTGTTTGGCATTAGATGCATAACACAATGGTGGGGATGGTGGGAGAGAGGAGTACAGAGCACAGCTTACAATCTCCTTGGGGGGCACAGGAACATCCCCCCTGGAGATTGTACAGCAGCTTTGTCTGTACCCCCCAGAATCATATTGTGCATATTGAACCCAATACACTGCAGCCCAAGATCAGCTGCAGGAGTTTAGTACTGTCATTTTTTTTTTTCTTATATTTATACAGGTTTCACCTTTGAATTATGTTGGACTCATTGAATTATGTCAGACCAACGTTGGATTGATTTCTTTAATAAAATGGTGAAAGAGGGTTGATGTCGAGGAGTGTTTAAATATAACTTTTTTGTGCAATTTGTGTCTGTTTTTTTCCATTTAATTTCAGATTTCGAAATGGAGATATCTAACAGATGGCTCATCTAGCTTGTGCAGCCTATGTGATTTTTTGCTGCTACCGATATATATCTCCTCTTATATGCCATGTGTTATTTTTGAGATTTTAATACATGACTCATAAAATTTACTTTTTTATATACAAGAAAAAAAAATTTTTCTCACATCTGGTCGAACTCCCCTCAGTGCGGTCTGGAACTGTTCAATTTTTCTTCTGAATTATCTAACACAAAGCCTCTCCATTTCTATCGCTTGGACTTGATGTCAGCCAGCAGTAGTTATTGTCACTCCAAGGCTTTCACCAACCCAGTGTCACTATTATCTCAGTACCTAATGCACCAGAGGTACTGGGAAGAGCTGGGTAAGCATCAAAAGTGGACCCTCTAATGTGATGGTCCACTTCTAAGGTGGCTGGGGGCTGGTATTTTTAAGAGTGGAAGGGACTAGGGTTAATGGACCTTACCATTCTGATAGTATTAGGCTGCAGCTGTTGGTTTTACCTTGGCTGATTATGGGAAATGGGGGTACCCCACTTTGTTTATTTTTTTGAAAAAATCATTTATTTATTGGCAATCTTATAGTGGGCAACTACTGTAATCATTAGAGTGGATGTCTATGTGCAGATTCTCATTCAATAAATAAATTTTCTAAAAAAAAAAAAAAACAATGTGGGGTAACCCCCATTTTCCATAACCAACTAAGGTAAAACCAACAGCTGCAGCCTGATACTATCAGAATAAGAATGTCCATCGATACTGGTCCCTTCCCATTCTAAATATACCAGCCCGCAGCTGCTCCAGAAGCAGACCATCACATGAGAGTGTCTGTTTCTGATGGTTACCAGCTCTTCCCAGTACCCCTGGTGCATTGGGTACTGGAGCAATAGTGACACAGGGTTAGTGTCAGCCTTTGGGCAACAGGAAACATCACTGGCTGACACCAAGCCTGAGCGATATTAATGAAAAAGTGTCTGTTAGACACCTTCATTACTATCACTGGAATTATATGAGAAAAAAACACACACACACACACAAATTGCACAAAAAAAACTATAAATAAATAAACACTCCCCGAAAACTAGCACTTTTTAACCATTTTATTTGAAAAAAATAGATCCAAAGTTGATCCGACATGTTCCACCAAATCTAAAGTAGTCCAACTGGGAACCTGTAAATAAACATTATTACACACATACATATAGGCTGGATAGCCTATTCAGCATCCAGGAAAGCTGGGTGACACCCATCGCTCACAGGTAACATCCAGTTTTCCATGATAGGAATACTGGGAGCCACCTTTGGGGGATAGAGTGTCAAGCAGCTTTCCTGGATGCTGAATAGGCTATTGCCACAGGCAATTGCCAGAGTCTGTCCCCTGCGGCATGTCTCCTGCGACTGCTAGAGACAGACCGCAGGTGGCAGGAGACAGGATCAAGGATAGAAGACAAGGGGGCAACTCTTTCCCCCTGTGGCATGTATCTAACCCCCTGCAGCTGCTGGAGACAGGGAGCAGAGGGCAACCTCTACACCCTGTGGCCAGTCTCCTGCCCCTGCGACTGCCAGAAACAGATTTCATGGGGCAGTAGACAAGGAGAAAGTCCTGTCCTCTATTGCAACTGGGACAGAGCTCAGGGGCAGGAGACAGGTCACAAGGGGTAGAAGTTGCCCTCTGCTCCCTATCTCCTGCCCCCTACAATCTGTTTCTATTTGTAGGACCTTCCCAGCCAATCCCAGAGGGTTGGCAAGTATGATTCACACACTTCCCCCACACTCAATACACACACACAGGCACACTGCTCCCTGCACACTCAAATACACACAACCCCCAGTAATGTACTCGCCTGTTCTGCTGCCAGCATTCTGGAGTCTTCAGGCTGCTCTGCTGGGGAGAGTGGTCGAAGCTTTGCAGCTCCCGCTAAGCCCTGTCCCCTCCTCCCAAAAGTGCAGTGGGGTCCTTAGTGCTGATAACTTCCTATGAAGGAAGCTATCAGAGAATTGCGCCAGCCCCAGTCAGTGGCTTCAGACGCTGTCCTGATGCCACTTCTTATACAGAGAACCTCCAACAGCTGTTCAGCTGCGGGAGGTTATGCTGACCTTTCTTGGGGGGAGGGGACCCCCACTTGCCGGAACCTCCCGCCCAGTTAGGGAGGGTTGGCAAGTATGACATACAGGCGCATTGTAGTTCATCTATGACATCTCAGGCTCAGACAGACCAACTTTAACTTGGTCTGGCTGTTCTAATTGTTCTGCACCTAGGTTTGGCATCAAGCATTCATAAATGTGCCTAACTCTATGAATGTGGTGCGAACTGCCCCAAAATCTTTGGCACATTACAGAGTGTCGGGGCCGGCGCCAAAGTTTGGAGTGTGACTTTTCATACATCTATAGAACAGGGCTATGACAACTTTTTGGTGCAAAGTATGCCAAAAAACTGGCACAGCAATATTCATACATTTCGCCCTTAGAGTCCTATTTAGCTTGCTCTCTCTTTTGGTACTGATAGACCAGTTCTAAGTCACTTTAAGGTAGTATGTACTGTGCCAGAATGCAAGAACCTGTTCTTCTGCAGTTCATACATACAGGTGCAATCTAGTGACAATACAACAACTCCGGCTCAGGCAGGCCACCTTTAACCTGGTCTGGCTGTTCTAACTGTTCGGCGCCAGAGTTTGGCGTCAAAGAATCATAAATGTACTTCTACGAATGTGGTGCGACACGCCCCCAGAACCCACCAAAACTTTGGCGCACTAAAAAGTGTCTTTGGCGTGGTACCAAGGCACTTACCGCACCAAAGTTTGGAGTACGCCTGTTCATACATCTATAGAACTGGTCTACTACAGCTTTTTGACGCCCCATTCAAACATGTTGCCCACAGATTTTAAACTTCTACCACCATGACTTCTACAATACAATGTAATAGAACTTAGAAAACCATTATGGGTGACATGTCCCATTAGGGATGCGCCATTTTTTTTGTGTATTTTTCACCAAAAAACTATTGACGCCCTATTCTCTATATACATTAACGGTAATATAGATGCATTATACGCCAGGCACGACACATTTGAATGTGCCTATACTATGCACCTAAGTTATGCTATACGCCTAGATTAGGCACATCAATTTTACTATGCAAGGTATACCACACACCAAATTTTTGACATGTCACCCTATGTGTAGGGTTCCATATAGCATTGATATAACCATGGCCTGGACCAGGAAGATGGGTAGGCAGAGGTAGGTGACCACTTAGGGTGCTTACTTCTGCCTGTCAGTAAGGGGGCTTAAGAATGGATGAAGCAGACTCTGAAGCAGACCCTGCTCCATAGATGTCAGTTACAGCTGGGACTTACCTTCAGCAGCTGACTTACATATAAAAAGGAAAAACTTAAAAAAAAAAAAAGAAACATAATTAGTATCACAAATGTCCGTAAAAGTCCGATCTATTAATGCATAACCTTATATATCCTGCACAGTGAATGCCATAAAAAATACCTTGTCCTGGCCCAGACCAAAGCCCTTAGTACCAGAGTAATAGACCTAGATGCCATTAAGAGGTGCAACAGTGGGGAAAGTTTTACAGAAATAGGCCCTTGGAAAGAAGTGAAATTTTGGACAATTTTTTCTATAAGCTACATAAATACCATCCTATAATTTTCAGATAATAGTCACATACATTGTCCACATAATATTGCCTCTATAACTTTGATAGTAATACCATATGATGTCAAAATAACAAGGCTGTGTACAACTTGCATAATACAAGCAGATATTGCTCAAATTATATGTTTTTATGCTCAAGTCTTAGCACTCCCCTGGAATCCATCATGTAGTAAGTCACTATAATAGCTGATGGAGGCAATGAATGAATGAACGGTAAAGCAAAGGAGGAAACGGCGCAGGAGGCTATAGGTCTTTTATGTCCAAAACTCACTAGCTATTTCTCATAATAATAATAATAATCTTTATTTAATATGTGTCAACATATTCAGAAGCAATTTACAATTTAGAGGGTATAAGTACAGACAAAAAAAAACAAACATTACACAGTAAAAAGCTACTTAAAGATAAAACACAAGGTGTGAGGGTCCTGGTTGCAAGAGCTAACAATGTATTGGGGTGTATGGTTGAGACGAAGGGTGAGAAGTGCTTGATTTACATAATGGTCCAGCCATGTTACATAAATATGGGGTAGTTTACATAAAAACCTTTCACCCAGACAGTATATCTGTATACAGATAACTGCCTGTGAGTAGCCAAGAGCAGAAATGTGTGTGAGTGGGGGGTTAGCAATTAGGGATCTTGGTAGGCCTGCCTAAGAAGATGTATTCTCAGGGTACACTAAAACTATGAGGGTTATGAGTTTGCCTGATCATACAGGGTAGCATGTTCCAGAGAACTGGTGCAGCATGTGTGAAGTCTTGGAAACGGCATGGGAGGTTTGGATGTGGAGAGACCGAGTAGGGTGGTAGACAGAGGTGAGGGAGGAGATGTAAGGGGTTCAGGACTGTGGAGAGCATTGTGGGTGAGAGTAATTAGTTTATATTGTATTCTGTACTGAATGGGCAATAAATGCAGTGACTGATACAGGGACTGATACAGGGTAGAGGCATCAGTATAGTGGCTGGAAGGAAAGATGAGCCTGGCTGCTGCATTTAGGACAGAGGGAAGAGTTTACAGAGAGGGAGAACAATAAGCTCATGGTCAAGCTGGAGTGTAGCCCTATTCAAAGATTTCGGATTACAGGCTTACTTTTTACACATCTAGAAACAATTTGATTTATTCTTTTTTTTAATATAATCATCTTTTATTCGTTCATTTTTTAATATATTGACTTTATATTAATTGCTCTTATATGTCACTTTAATGAAATCCCTGCTGTTTTCATTTGCTGATTGTGCGCCTAACTATATATTTTAAAGTTAATTAAAATGAAATGATTTTCATGGGTATTTTTAACTAGAAATGGGGGAATTCTAGAAAGCACATTCTACCAGCAAAGCAGAAATGATTTTGCTGGAGGTAAAATCGCATGTGAGAATGTGTATGGTTTACTAATGAGCTTCATTTGCTTTGTTTCCCCATATGTGCAAATAAAAATTGCTGATAGATAATTATTTCTCTGATTTTACAGCTTGGCCCTGTGTGTTCTATTAAAAGAAACTTTATCCATATTAAGACAAACTATAGTTACAGGAATAAAAGTGCCTTCTATTGTCTGTTATGATTTCACCTCTTCTAACCTCATGTTCAGTATAAATAGACAAAACTATGAAAATCGTTTTATGATTTCAAAAGTTTCAATTGTATGAGAAGCTTAAAATTTATCTTGTTACCAAATGAAAGAATGTCTTGTGAATGCTTCAGTGACTCTTATAATAACAGGGATTGGCCGGCTTTGTCAGTAGGGCAGAAAAGTACAGTGCGCTAAGACAAACATACAGAAGTTGTGTACACAAAGTAAAGTAGCAGTATATGCATTTGATATCTCCATGACAAACAGCACAATGTGTACAAGTCTGTCAATATTATTAAAAGGAAACAATGTTAGAACTGCAATTTTTCAAAGCAAAAATGTCAATTTTGATAACCAGAACCCAGAGTACAGAAGCCTGCCTTGCTTTCTCAGATCCTGTTCTTTTTTTCCCTTCCCAATGTTTTCATTGGCAAAGGAGCTGATGGACTAAATATTTTAAAGAGAAAATTAAAAGACACTTGATAGGAGACATACTGGATTGTGGGAGATGAAATTAGGCCAGGTTGCATATTTATATATATATGTTCTGCAAGAAAAAGCCAAATTGTGGATTTGTCAGTTTTCCAAGCTTTGTCTAGGGGGACTGAACAGTATGCTAGATTCTTGGTGGTCTGCAAATAGCATCTTGTTTCATTTGAAGAAGAAATTATTGCGTTCCAGTTTTTTTCAGTGGTGTGTATATTTTATTTTAAATTACAGCCAACAAAAAGCCCATTAAATCTGATATATGGCACAAACATGTCTGTTAGGAAAAGTACGGTAGTTTCCAGTAGCATTTAGATAGAACTGAAATATATTTAGATAAGATGTTCAAAACTCAAATCAAATTAAGGTTAGAACAAACAGGCAAATAGAATTAAGTGGGTGCTTGTGGGAGGGAGTGTGGGGTAAAAGAAGTTCTTGATATCGTCAATTCATTTTAGTTTGGAGGAATAAGATTTTTCTGTATGATATTAAAGTATGTATCATTTGTAGAATAGGGATTGGGGTTAACCCCTTCTTAAATTCCGCCAAGTATTTACATTAGGGTTACTTAGTAATAAATGTGCCACTAAGTAATGTTTTGACCAGATGTGCACAGCTGAATTACCCTTGTAGTACCAGTGGGAGGACATTGGTGATTGATAGCCACAATACTAAAAGGGGCTGTCCCAACTCTCAAATCAATGGTATATTAATAAGGTATGCCATCAATGTGAGACAGATGTGGGCAGCGGTGCCAATAGGGCAGTACAGGCAGTACTCCTGTCAGGGCCATTAATTAAAAAGGGGCCCACTGATATGTTAAAAAATAGGAACTAGTAAGGGGTGGGGGCCCCAGTTGATTTGGCTGTATGGGGTCCTGAAAAGGTTAATAAATGACTGATGGCAGCCCTGGGTGTGGGTCCCAGAATTGGGACCCACACCTATCTCAAGAACGGGCACCCAAAATTCCTGTTTCAGAAAAGAGGCTGCACTTGAAACTGTCCCTCTGCATTCATTTCAATGTGAGTTCCGAGTTCAGTGAGTGCAAGCCACTTCTTCATATAGAAACTGGAGTTTCGTGGGCCAACTCTTAAGATTTTTTCCATCTCACACATTTATGACATATTGAAAGGATAACCCATCAATGTGATCTAAATGCGGGTTTCACCTCCGAGATCTGCATCTATCTTCAGAACAATCCCCGAAATCCTATTTCAGAATGAAGTGGCTTTCACCTGTTGCCCTGAATGTATGGTGACTTTAGCCCCACTGAATGCATTCGAGTTAGGGACTCACATAAGGAGATAACCTTGATGTGGTAGGTGGGCATATGAAATTTGATTAAAATGATCACTAAAAACCTTAATTTTATGCATCTTTCAAGAAATGCAGTAGTGCATTTAATGTGTTCCAGAAGCTTCATGTTTGTATGGGTTTTAGCAGGGGCATAACTAGAATTCATACGACCCCATAGCAAAATTAGGTGGCAATAAACTAAAACAAAATCATAAATAGCAATAATTAAAGGTATAAATAATGCTACCATATATAAGGGAACCTATAAAGTATTTCTGTATAGCAGAAAGCCACCAACTACTTGTTCCCTACAAAAAGGAATAATGTTCTTCTAACTGAGTGGGCCCAATAGGGGTTATAGTTATGCCCATGGGTTTTAGCAGTGCCGGACTGGGGTGACTAGGGCCTACAGGTGGGGCTGATTCTTGGGACCCAGCAGCTGAGTTTTTTCTGGGCAAACCCTAGAGCTACAGTAAATGACTGTACATGCCTCTTAAACTTTGCCTCTTGCTTTTTGATTCTCTTCAATGTTTTTATGCATACACAGTTAAAAAACAACTCCAAGTCTGCCATGCTCAGAGGTCCACTGGGGGTTTGCCTTGTTCCCCCGTGGGCCAGTGTGAGCCTGGGTTTTAGAGTCTTTTTGTGTAGCAAACCTCATGTTCAGGCTCCAGACCTACATTCTAGCTAGCATGCAGGTGACATGAAGCAAACTGGTTACATCTTACACTCTGTCACTAATCTGATTATTTAACATAAATGTAGAGAGTCTATTGTGACCTAAAGTACCTAAAGATGACGAGATGCAGAAAACACACACACCTATGCACTATTACTTATCTTTTTCAGCCTGCTAAGTAAATTATTTTGTATATATCTGTCATGCCCAATAGCCATTAATATGGTAAACTCAAGCTCTCAATGACATTTACACACATGGACAAAAAGGTTAATACCCTTAGGTTACAGAAAGATGAACCCATAATGGTCACTGAAATATCTTAAAGGGGTTTTGCCACAATGTAATGTTGACGTGGGATCCTCCAAAATGGGTATTTAATCACTTTTCTAAATATATATGATTAAAAAAAGTGAAGCCTGAGAGAGCTACAGGCTGCCTTACCTGCCCTTAGTTACTTCAAAGCTTCTATTAGATACGACCTGACAAGAGCTGCCTGCTGGCCGGGCTTGCGCAGAGAAAGCTTCTTATCTGATAAGACTGAGCTGCAGAAGCTTTCAAGGCAACGGGTAGAAATATGTTGTTTTTTGAATACAGAATCCACTAGTTGTAGTGTGATTATCTGAGTAGATCCCTGCTTTATCTGATGACAGAGAACATGAAGAAGCTTTCAAGCTGCTGTGGAGAAAGCTGTTGTCTTTTGTATACAGAATCCACAAATTGTAGTTTGATTATTTGAGTGAGCATTTCACACGATCCCTTATGCAGCTCTGTGCTCTGGCTGCCCTGTCTCTCTCTCTCTCTCTCTCTCTCTCTCTCAGCTCTGTGGCTTGTTTACATTTGCTTCTTAGTAGATAATGCACATCCTGGAAAAACCCTTTAAAACTGACAAAAATAATAAATTTAAACTTACTGAAAATCATCAATAAAAATCAGACATTGCATTTGAATTGTGGTTGAACCAAAAAATTAACAAAAATAAATAAAATAATTAAACTGTTCTGGAAAAAAATCATGATACCGCTATAAAAGATTGAAAATAATTTTATTCTGCCTACTTAAAGTCATGGACTACAGACCATCTTCAAACAGCTTAAAGTTCCTGTTACTACAGTTGCACATATTATTCAGAGGTTTATGGTTTATGAGACTGCCACAAACCTCTCTGGACATGGCCACAAGAGGAAAATTGATGACAAATTGAAGAACAACTTCCAAAGAGATTAGAGGTGAACTTCAAGGTCAAGGTAAATTAGTGTCAGATCGCACCATCCATCGCTGTCTTTGTCAAAGTGGACTTAATAGAAGACAACCTAGGAGGAAACCACTGTTGAAAGCAAATCACAAAAAAGCGAGACTGGAATTTGCCAAGCCACAAAGCTTCTGTAAAGTTACATAAGAAAAGACAAAATGTAAGCTTTTTGACAAGTTACAATAGCTCTATGTTCACAGATGCAAGAATAAAGCTTACAAAGAAAATAATATTTTACCTACTGTGAAACAAAGAGGAGGCACGGTTATGTTTTGGGGCTGCTTTGCTGCATCTGGCACAAAGTGTTTTGGATCTGTGTTCTTAAACAGGAATTTCAGAATTCTTTTCTTGAGATAGGTGTGGGTCCGAGAGGTGGGACCTGCACCTACAGTGCCTTGCGAAAGTATTCAGCCCCCTTGAACTTTTCAACCTTTTGCCAATTTCAGGCTTCAAACATAAAGATATAAATTTAAATTTTTTTTGTGAAGAATCAACAACAAGTGGGAAACAATTGTGAAGTGGAACGAAATTTATTGGATATTTTAAACTTTTGAAAAAATATAAAACTGAAAAGTGGGGCGTACAATATTATTCGGCACCTTTACTTTCAGTGTAGCAAACTCACTCCAGAAGTTCAGTAAGGATCTCTGAATGATACAATGTTGTCCTAAATGACTGGTGATGATAAATATAACCCACCTGTGTGTAATCAAGTCTCCGTATAAATGCACCTACTCTATGATGGTCTCAGGGTTCTGTTTAAAGCGCAGAGAGCATCATGAAGACCAAGGAACACACCAGGTAGGTCCGCGATACTGTTGTGGAGAAGTGTAAAGCTGGATTTGGATACAAAAAGATTTCCCAAACTTTAAACATCCCAAGGAGCACTGTGCAAGCGATCATATTGAAATGGAAGGAGTATTAGTCCACTGCAAATCTATCAAGACCCGGCTGTCCCTCTAAACTTCCATCTCACAAGGAGAAGACTGATCAGAGATGTAGCCAAGAGGCCCATGATCTATGGGAGAGTCTGTCCATAGGACAACAATCAGTCGTACACTGCACAAATCTGGCCTTTATGGAAGAGTGGCAAGAAGATCCATAAAAAGTCTTGTTTAAAGTTTGCCACAAGCCACCTGGGAGACACCAAACATGTGGAAGAAGGTGCTCTTCTCAGATGAAACCAAAATCCAACTTTTTGGTCACAATGCAAAACGATATGTTTGGCGTAAAAGCAACACAGCTCATCACCCTGAACACACCATCCCCACTGTCACACATGGTGGTAGCAGCATCATGGTTTGGGCCTGCTTTTCTTCAGCAGGGACAGGGAAGATGGTTAAAATTTATGGGATGGATGGAGCCAAATACAGAACCATTCTGGTAAGAAAACCTGTTGGAGCCTGCAAAAGACCTGAGACTGGGATGGAAATTTATCTTCCAACAAGACAATGATCCCAAGCAAAATCTACAATGGAATGGTTCACAAATAAACGTATCCAGGTGTTAGAATGGCCAAGTCAAAGTCCAGACCTGAATCCAATCGAGAATCTGTGGAAAGAGCTGAAAACTGCTGTTTACAAATGCTCTCCATCCAACCTCACTGAGCCCCAGCTGTTTTCCAAGGAAGAATGGGCAAGAATGTCAGTCTCTCGATGTGCAAAACTGATAGAGACATAACCCAAGTGACTTGCAGCATTAATCGCAGCAAAAGGTGGCGCTACAAAGTATTAACTTAAGGGGGCCGAATAATTTTGCACGTCCCACTTTTCAGTTTTTTATTTTTTACAAAAGTTTAAAATATCTAATAAATTTTGTTCCACTTCACAATTGTGCCCCACTTGTTGATTCTTCACAAAAATTTAAAAATTTTTAAATCTTTATTTTTTTGAAGCCTGAAAAAAGGAAAAAAGGTTTGGGAAAATTTTCAAGAGGGCCGAATACTTTCACAAGGCACTGTATATCAAATTGATGCTATTAATATACCATCAATGTGTGAAATAGGAAAACTCCTTTAAAGGACAGAGATTATAGTGCCATTCTTTTCATCATGTCAAAGCTATTATGCGCTATATGATTGAGGGCCATACTATACATCAGCAGTTAGCCCTAATGTCCTAGAAAGGACCCCATGCACTCTCATGGAGATTAGCTGATTACTTTATTAATTAGCTTGGTCCCACTCTAAAACACCCTTTTGGTTTTTTTGGGTACAAAAAAAACTAAAAATTTTGTTTTTTACATGGCGGCCATTTAGAAAAATTGGTTTGTTTTGATACTTATATAACTCATAAAGAGTGACACTATTTTTACTTACAATAATAATAATAATAGAGGATAAGTTAAAGAAGAAAGAGCATCTAGATATGATCCTACAGTGAAAAAACAAGAAGAAAATTTAGACCATTTTTTCCCTTTTTATGATTTTCATACTGTGTCAAAGGGCTTAAAAAAAAGGGAAAAAAATTTGGGTTTTTGGAAAAAAGCTGGTCCCATCTTTTAAAAAAACCACCCAATTTAATTTTAACGTTTTTGTTTCATGTGTAGCCCTGAGTTTTTGTTGCAAAAAGTTGCAGTTGAAGCCAGAAGTTTACATACACTATATAAAAAGGGGGAAACATTTTTTTCTCACTAGACATGAAATCAAATTAAACCTTACCCATTTTGGGGTCTTTAAGATTCCCAAAAAATTTATTTAATTTCCCAAAATTTGCCGGAAAAATGAGATGATTTTTTTTAAGGGCATTTTTTTTTAATTTTGCAAAAAAAAAAATTTTTCATACATTTCATTATTTTTTTGGGTTTTAAAACGCCCTTAAACGGGAATTGACTTGGGTCAAACTTTTTGGGATACCCTTTCCCACAAACTTCTCACAATATTTTGAAAGGAAATTTTGGCCCATTTTTTCCTGACATACTGTTGCAACTGAGCCTGTTTGGGGCCCCCATTGCTCCCCACTGCCTTTCAGTTTTGTTTCATAAATTTTCATGGACTGAATCAGGGTTTTGGGAAAAGGCCACTTCAAAATTTTGCCCTTGGTTGGACATTTGGAAGACCCATTTCCCCCCCAAGCTTTAGCTTCCTGGCTGTTTGTTTTTGAGATGTTGTTCAGTATTGCCAATAACCCTTTTTTTCCTCATGATCCCATCTATTTTGGAAGTGCACTAGCCCCTCTGCACCCAAAAAAACCCCTCAACATAAATTTTTGCCCCCCCCCCGTGTTTGACATTTGGGGAAAGGGGGGTTCCAAGGTTTTCCAAGTTTCCCCCTTTTTTTCCCCCAAACAAACAAGGGTTTCATTATGGACAAACAGTTCTTTTTTTATTTTTTGCCCAGACCACAGGACATTTTCTCCAAAAAATGTAAATTTTTGGGTTCCTGTGTGCATTTTCAGACATTAACCCGGGCTTTCTTTATTTTTTTTTTGGAGAAAGGTTTTTTTTCCTGGCAGAGGGGGCCTTCCAGCCCTGTTTTTAACCCAATACTCTTTTTCCTAGGGATTAATGACAAAATTTAAACAAGCTTCTGCCAGAAATCTTCACAAGGTTTTTTGGGCTTTTTGGTTGATATGCACACGTCGGACCAAAGCACTTTTCATCTCTAAACACAGAACTCTCCTCCTCCCAAAGGGTATGAGGGATGGACATTTCCATTTTGTTTGTACTTGCGTATACACTCCCCGGGCCCATTTTAATTAGGTACCCCATGTAGAAGGGGTTTGGGCCCCCCTTTTCCCCTTCAAACTGCCTAAATTTCTTCGGGCATGATTCAACAAGGTTTTCCCAACGTTGCTCCAATTGGTACCAAGGGCCCAAAAAGGAGTCCCAAAAAAAAATTCCCCACACCAGGGACACCCCCACCCCCAAACCTAAAACCGTTGAAAAAAGGGCGGGAAATGGACCCCCATGCTTTCTTGTTGTTGACCCCAAAAATTCTGCCCCTACCATCCGAATGCCCCGCAGCAAAAAATGAGATCATCGGGACCAGGAAAGGGTTTTTCCAATTTTTTCAAACTGCCCAAATTTGGGAGGATTTGGGGGGAAAAATTTGGGAGCCTCATTTTCCTGTTCTTGGGCTAAAAGGGGATGGCACCCGGTGTGGTTTTCCCTGCTTTTCCCCCATCTGCCTAAAAAAGTTCCCGTACTGTGCGGTTCAGAGATGCTCTTCTGCCTACTTGGTTGAAAAGGGTGGCAATTTGAGGCACTTTTTGCCTTTCTATCAGCTCGAACCAGCCCCGGCCCATTCCCCTTTTGACCTCTGGCATCAAAAAGGGGCTTTTCCGCCCACAAGACGCCGCCCCACTGGATGTTTTTTTTTTTTTTGGGACCTTTCCCTTGAAACCCTAGAGATGGTTGTCCCGTGAAAAACCCCGGGAGACAGCAGTTTCTAAAAATACTCCCCAACCCCCTTCTGGCCCCAAACAACCATGCCACGTTCAAAGCACCAAATCACCTTTCTTTCCCCATACTGATGCTGGGTTTAAAAACTGCAGGAGATTGTTTTGACCATGTCAAACACCCTTTAAATGATGATTTTGCCCCCATGTGTTTGGGCCCTGTTTAAAAAATTAAGTGTTAACGAGCAGTTGGACAGGTGTACCAAATTTAAAGTGGCCGGTGAGTGTAATTTTTTGTACAGATGAAAAAACGGGCCCCTTCGGGTATCGGGAAAATTTTGAAAACCCAAGGATGATCCGGGACTTGGGGAAAGTCCCAATACTCCTTCCCCTAAAAAGGGGGCTGTTTTCCCTTAGATTTCCCCCATGATTTCACACCCCCAAAGCAGTGTTTTTCTTGTATGTTTTAAAAATTACACCCACAGCTGTGTCTCAAAATTAACCAGATTTTTCCCCAAAAAAACCTATTTAGAATTTTCCCAAAAAACCGGGCATCATCAAAGGGGTTTTGTCCCAAAATTTTTTTAAAGGGCATAGTAATTTAGTGTATGAAAATTTTTTTGGATTTCCAAAAAGCAATAAAAATCCCTTAAAAAATTCTCTCCCCATTATTCGGGGCTTTGGAAACTAAAAATAATTTTGGTAATTAATTGATCTAAAAGGGGAAACGGTTTTTTCTGATTTCATGTCAAATAATGGGGGAAAAAAATTCATATTTTGTTTTTTTTTTATTAGATATGAAAAACTTAGGGTTTTTAAATTTGTATATGAAAAAAAGTAAAAATTTAAATTTTTCCTGTCAACCCTTTTTTTTTTTTTTTTTTGGGGCCCGGGGAAATTTGGATATATAGGGAAAACATGTATGGAACAGGTGGATCGAAGTAAATTTTTCCCACATCTTTTTTTTTGTGTTAATGCCCCTGATGTATGAAAGTTTTTTTTTGTGCGCTCAAAAAGGGTTTTCAAAAGTTCACACTCCTCGCCTGTGTTTTTTTGGCCCACATTATGGAACTTAAGCGTAAAAATTTAATGCTCCAAAAACATGTATAAAGGCTAAAGATAGGCTGGAAATAAGAAAAAATTTCTTAGAAAAAAGCATGTCAGTGAAAAGGGAAAATATGGTACTGATCTTTGGGTTGGTGGACCACAGGTCCAGCAAGACCTTTTTGTCTGTGCTGAATCTTTCCCTGTTTTAGAATAAAGGGTGAGAGTGGAAAAATTTTTTTTCAAAATTTTTAAGGGATTAAATTAAAAAAAGGAAAAACATAAACGTGGGTTATTTTGTGTAAAATTTTTTAGATTCTATTTAAATTTTTTAAAAAATTTTTAGTAGATATTTTTTTATTAATTTTATATTAAAAACTTTTTGTTTTTAAATTTAAATAATTTAAATTTTTTATAGTTTGGTTAAAAACCAGAAATCCTTTTTTAAATTTTTGTACTGGGGGTAATTGAAAAATATTGGACATTTTTTTTCCCCCAGGCCAGGCCCGGGCCCCAACACATTCATTTGGGGCTTTAGGGCATTGGGGCTGGGGACAATGGCGCATAAAACACCAGAAAAGGGTGAAAAATCCAATCATACATGTCTCCCATCGTATATTGTTTCTTTGCATGTTAAAAAGTGGTGATCAAATTTTCGTGTCACTGGTTGGTAGAGGTGGATATTGTTACATTTCCCTTTTGGCTTTGAATATTCCCATTTTTTGTTCCCCCCAATTGGTTTTGGCCCGAAAGGGTTTAAATTGATCTAACAGGGCCATAAATAAGAGACAACAGTTAAGAACTAAAGATGAATAAAAAAAAAAGTTTCTAGATAAGGGGATCATAAGGGGTTAGGGTAGGTTTTACACGGCTTAAAGTTACCGCATATGTCATGCTTTATATGTGTCGTCTCCCCCAGCAAGTGAGAATTGACATATAAATTGTTTGCAGCGCTTACGCGCAACTAACAATGCATGTCAATGGCGCTGTACTATAAAGGGCCGCATAAGCCAAAGTGAAAAATACCCCTAGGAAGGGAAATGTAAAGGGTGTCCATAGTTTTGGGTTTCCCGGGAAAAGTCAGAAAACCAGCCCAAATTATTTAAGGCTGAAGGCCCAAAAATTAAACACGGGAAAACAATATTTATGGGATAAAAGCTAAAGGCACAGGTTAAACATACTTGACACAGAGACACCTATAGTAACTTGTGACCTAACTCATTTATACTGCATAGCAATAAGAGGACCTCACATATAAGTAGCCAATAGAGGGGAAGTTCAGATACTGTACATAACATACAAAAGATAAATGTAAACCCAGCTTACCCCTTTTCCCGGGTTTAAACCCGGGCCTTTTTCATAATAGGAATCATAACAAAACATGTTTAATTTAAAGGAGTTGTCCACCACATTAAAAAGTCAATTAAATAGTTGTCCGCCTTGTTAAAATGTCTTTTAAATAGCTTTTGGGCCCCAAATAAAAAAAAAGTTACATTCACCTTCCACCGTTTCTTCTCTCTGGTCTTTTGATGACACACCGTCACTTCCAGTGGAAGGTGAGTGTAACTTTTTGTTTATGTAGGGCCCAAAAGCTATTTAAAAGACATTTTAACAAAGTGGACAATCAGTGCAACGTCCGCCAATTTATACAAACCCCATCAAAGCACAGTCCCCTGTTTTTTTTAATAAACCCAAAAACTAAATTTTAAAAAAAGACTTTTTTTAACAAGCAAATCTTGATAAAAGTGAAAAAAGTTCTTTTCATTTTAAAAAGTGGCATACAGTAATAAAACCTGGTTTCATAGGCAAAAGGCAATAATGCTGATGTGTTTTGAGCTTTAGAAGTTTTAAGTAAAATTTTATTTTTTGTCAGTTTTCTGGGTTTACAAAGCATTGGATTTTTGCCCTACACCTACAGAGTGTTGCCGTGCAGCCATGAATCTACAGAGCAGTGAGCTGACTATGGTTTTATTACAGTTCCTAATTTACTGCCAAGTCTTATCTTTGTGTGGGCTGAAATAATATAACCTATAGTAAGTGAATATAGAGCAGATACAAAATTTAAAAACATTTGAAAAAAATGTCCCACCCCCCCCAAAAAAAAAGGGGTAAAAATATAAAATTTTTCAAGAAAGAAAGCCAAAAATAAAACCAAACCTTTTTAGAAGTTCACCAAAATTTGGAAAAACCCAAAAAGGTAATGAAATTTTTTATAAACTAATCACCTTTTAAACAAGAAATAACAGAGACAAAAAAATATTGAATAGACATGATAGTCCTTGCCTCCTAAGTAAGCATAGAGAGAATACACAAAATCACAGGGCAAATCAGGGCCAAAAATAAAATAAAGATACCAAAAAAAAGGGGACGGGGTGAAAACCCTGGGTTTTCCCGACAAAGTTGCTTTATTTTAGGCTTAATCAGGGGGATCTTTTTATTCAGACCAATTTTAGTACACTGCAAATTTAAACATCAATTCCTATATCTTTTATTATAAAAAAAGGGTACGTTTCCTATCTCATCCTCTCTTAGCCTTGTTAACTATGATTTTTGTAATGGATGTTGCAAGAAAACAGCACAGCAATATCAGCTAAAGCCCCGGAGGGTATTGTCCTAGGGAGACGTGTTTTACCCGGGTTTTTCACCCTTTTTTTGGCATAAAATGCGCCCCAAGTGAGCAGTCTACAATGTTTTAATGCGCCCAATGAATGTTTTAGGCGCATTGTTATAAGACCTTTAAAAACTTTTTAAAAGCACCCAAAATGTGGGGGGTTCTGGGGGCGTTCTGGGGCTAGCCACCACACCTTTAATGTTTTGACACATTTAGAAAATGGTTGGCCCAAAAATTGGCCCCATTTCTGTCGAACAGGCAACCTATTTTTTAAAGTGGTCCCGCCTGACCCAGGAGTTAAATGGAGCTAGGGTTTGCTGTAAGGGGGAAAAAAGTCCCCAAAATTTTTTCAACTTACACCAGTTTCAATAATAAAAAGAAGATCAGTAACCCTGTTCTATTCACGACATGCATTCTAATGACTTTTTTTTTTTTTCCAAACCTATCAAGCCTTTATACAAAAATTTGGCGCATACTTGTGCGCCTAAGTTCCATAATACGCCAAACACCCTAGACAAGGTTTCGAGGAACTTTAGACACCCCTTTATGAGCGCACCAAAAAATACTTTCATAAAATTCAAACGCCTTTTTACCCCTGAAAAATAATGGAAAATGCACTTTGATCCCCCCTGTTTTCCCTAAAGTCTCCCTAAATTCTTGCACGGTGGATCGTATTTGCTGAGGACCTCAGCGGAGCACATCTGAAGCCTAGCAACACAATGTGACTGCTGTGAAGACATGAAAGAGCATGGAGTAATGAATAAAGGTGCCGTTTGTGACAGGTAGTTTGGGATAACTAATCAAAATGGGCCCGTAGTTTCAGGTAACTTTTCAGAACAACCTGTTGTGTGTGTTGACCTAAGGAATGGAAGTTTTTCTGGCCTTTAGACCTGGAATTTTCTCTTTGGCAGACTCTAATTTTCAGTTTTTCCTGAGCAAATCTGGCACTGCAATTTCCCTTTCTCCCTTTTCCTTTTTGCCCTTTTCTCCCTACTATGGATTTATACAATGTTTGTTGAAAGTGCCTATTTAAATAAAAGGTAGGATTTACAAACTATAAGTGTTGATGTCTTATAACCTCAAAGGGGTTGTCTCACCATGCTGTTTCAGAGCCAAAAGCAGCTTTCATTCATGCATCCTGTGTTTTCCTGGTCATGCTGGCAGTGATTAGCATCAGCTTCACATTCAAAGTTCTGCTAATTACTCTGACATGAGAGCAGGAGATGTTTATCTAGAGTCCAGAGAAGCTTTAAAACTAACGTAAACAAAAGTAATTCATCTCCTTTGTCTGTGAGATCAGATAACTTTAAAGCTCTCAAGCTGCTTGCAGCTTTGTGTGCCAACCTGCTATCAGATAAGACAAACAGCAGGGGAGAGCAGGTCAGTAACCTGGAGAAATCAGAAACTCAGAGCTGATAAAATCACTTTTATCTCCTGAACAAAGGAATTTAAACAAAGCAATGTGTAAAGGTAATCTTTGTAGTGAGACAATCCCTTTAATACACGTTTTGAGATTACATTTTTTAAGTGTTTTTTTTTTTTTTTATAAAGCAGGTTTTTGAAATCTGTTTAAAATCAAAGCACCTTTCTATGAGTTAAGTATAAATATATTTTTTCTTTGTAGACATTTCAGAATATAACATGTATTTGAGTTACACCACAGCAGCAATTATTGAGTATTCTTTGTCACTTGGGCTATTTAGATTTATGCACAGTATATTTAACTCATTCATGACAAGTGACATATCTATGTTACAATATTAGGAGAGTATGAAATGGACTCAGGAGCTGAGGTTATTTTCTACCTTGTTGTACCGGCTATTAATTCTGACCCTATAACTGGTCAATGCATCCATGGCATATATGCTGTTTAGTGTAGTGACCTTCCACCTCTTAATCACTCCTCCTGGACAAGATAAAGGATACTATTTTGTTGTCATGGCAACTTGGGATCTAATAAATCCTTAAATCTTCCATGATGGTGCTGTTGTTACACCCGCTCTAGAAGGCAATTATTAAAAAGACAATATACTGCATTAAATAACTACGGCAGTATATTGTACAAATAATCAAATATTCGAGTCACCTAGAGGGAATAAATATAACTGTGAATTTTTTATTTATTTTTTTTAAATAGAAAAAATGTTTAAAGCTCAAAACACACTGCCCATTTCCAATTGCCCATGTATCACATAAAATAATAGTAACGTAATTGGTATCATTAAAATAAACACATAAAATATCAGAATTGAAATGTACCCCAAAACAATACTGGTAGAAATTACAGTTTTTTCTGAAAAAGACAAGCAATCACACTGGTTCATTGATGGAAAACTAAAATAGTTGATATTCTCAACAAATGGTGGTGCAAAGCAAATTTTAAGAAAAAACAGTTATTTTAGTTGAAGATTCTCCATCTTGTGAGTTTTCTGAAGTATAAGTGGAACTGTATTGTCTGCTGGGCTCTTGTTGGGCTGTTATATTAAGATATTATTGTAGTTCTTTTGGTTTTCTTTTTACAATATTAACAGTTTCATTTTACAATATTAACAGTTCTAATATTAAGCAGATTTAAAGCAGGTGATTGAGCAGAGTAAAATTTTGTGCCACTTATACTTTTATAAAAGGTTTTTAAAGGGGTGTTCCATTAAAAAAATATTCTAAGGATATATTTTCTATGGTTAGGCACTTTTATAGTGTTTTTCTCTAAAATTTTCTGTTGGCTTCCTGCAGTTTTCACATCAGGGGTGACATGTATGTATTTTGGCGCCCAGATGACAATTTTTATGCGCACATTAGTAGTGTAGAATGCGTGTGAATTTGTAAACCTGTTCTACTGCGGGTCAAAAATTTTGCACATTCTAGTTCCACTATGACAACTCATGCTCAGATAGACCACTTTTTATTTGGTTTGCCTATTCCATCAGTAATGCGCCTAGTTTTGCCATCCTTCAGTCAGAAATGTGTAGAATCATATGGTTGTGGTGTGACACGCCCCCAGAACGCCCCCACTTTGGGCGCATTAGAAAGTGCTGCGGGTGCCGCATAATGCGCCTAATTTTGGAGTGCTCCTGATTATAAATTTGAAGGATTGTGCCAGTTTTTTGGCTGAAAGGATGCCAGAATACATACATGTCACCCCAGGTGTTTAATGACAGGAAGCAATGAAAAGGTTTTGCTTTTATCAGGGCAGCCTTTGAAGCCACACCTCTTAGTCCTGCCTTTCAAGGTTTTCACTGTGAAAGATAAAATAGGTGTGTGCACTGATACCAAGGTTGGGAATGGAGAAGAAACAACTTTCAAACAGCAAATGCTGCAGCTTAGCTGCAGAGAGGGGAGACCACATGCAGAATTTAAAAACATCACAGGTAGATACATTAAGACATAGGCAAGTTCATTGAGAACTTTTTGGGTGGGTTTAACAGACAACCCCTTTAAAGGCTCTTCCAGCCTCTTTAAGGGCTCTTGCTTAAAGGAGATCAGTGGAAAGTAGAAATGTGTCGTTTACTAATTATGAAGAAAACTTGTTTGCTGTGTGAGTATGGCCATTTAGTTAACCAATAGGATTGGTCACTTGATTCTATTTCACAGACCATGTGATTTTATTTAGTTTCATTATAATATTTAAATCTGATTTCAATATGTTTTCCTTATCTCTGAGGAATAATTTTGTATCTTCATATATCAGGTATAACTTCTGAAATGATTTATGTTAACTAGTTTGAAATACTGACCATACCACTTAACCCCTTAATGACTGCCCACTTACTTACGACTGGGAGCGCCAAAATTTGGGCGATTTGTGTTGTGATGCCAAAAAAGACGTTGCTGCCTACAAAGGAGGTCTACGGCTCCCTGCACTGCAATTGGGCTAGGAGCAGAGCTGTAGTTAAGTGTACAATAGTTCTCTCTTAATGGAATTAAGAAAAAAAACCGTAAAAACCTAAAGTGTGGAAAAAATAAAGAAAATAAATATTTAAGAAAAAAAATGATTATGTGCTACAGAAAAAACACTACATATATTAGGTATCTACAGGACCATAATGACCTGTGGAATTAATCTAACAGGCTATTTAGTGGGGAATTTGAAGGGTGTAAAATTAATTTTAAAAAATAAATTCAGAAAAATGCTTCTTTATGTTCACACCAATTTTTTTTCAATGATGCAGTAATTTATATGTTATCATGTTTACTGAACCTATGCCCACCAAAAATACATCTCCCACACAAAACAAATCCTCATACAACTGTTTCATTGAAAAAATAAAAAAAGTTATGACTGTTGAAACGCAAGGAGGGAAAAACAACCCTGGTGCTTAAGGGGTCAAAGAAGTTGCAGAGTGCTGATGTTCTTTGTGACTTGATGCTATTTTAAAAGCACTTATGTTTAAGAGACTGTATAGTATGTACATGGAATTAATGTTTTTTTTATCCCAACAGTATTGTCATTCTCCACTAGTTTCTTATATACATTTGTCTTCCAGGAATTTATCAATGTACTATATAAAGATCAAGCTAGATTGAAGGTAATGTCTATAGAAGAAACAAAAGTGTATTTACTGCCATACCAAAAAGAGGTGGCAAATGACTCAGTGCTAAATTCTGTGGACATTGTTTCCAGCGTGCAGCTGCATATTTATTAGAGATGGTGTATATGAAAGAAAAAAAAAAAAAAAAAAACTTGTCGTGAATATCACCACTGATATTTAGAGTTCTGCTGCTTTTCAGTTTCATTTGAATTTGTGAGTAAAGTGTCAATTATTCCAATATGCCAGACGTAAGCCAGAAAGGCACACTTAAAGGGGTTGTCTCGCTACAATGATTGGGTTTTAATTAAAAGATCTTTAAAACAAGCAGCTTTGCAATATATGTTCATTACAAATGTCCTACTTATTTTGAGTTAGCCCTGTTAGTAGTACTACATCAGCTTCTAAAATTTCTATAGCAGGGGAACTGTTGATCCTTATCTCACTGGCTGTCAGGTCTCTATGACTCATACAGGTCTGAGCAGAGAGCCCCTCCAGCACAGAATGCTTCTGTAGTGGAGGGAGGGGGAGGGAGGACTCTGGCTTCTGTGTGTGCCTGCTTCCTCCTGCTCTCTACACAGATAGATGTGACAGCAGGGACCCTGTGTGTTACTATAATCATGATGTGTCTGTGGAGCTGTCACTATAGTAATAGAACAGATAAGGCATGTGAACAATTCATGCTTTGCTGTACTAGTGACACATCCTGAGTATAGTAACACTTCCCAGCTGCCCTGTTTCTGTTCTGACAATGTAAGCTAAGCAGGGGGTATAGGAACACATGCATCCCCCCTGCTCTGGCTCGACACTCAGATCAGCCATCTCCTGTCTCCTGACTGTGGAGACAGCAGCAAGAACTGCAGTAGACCTAGGCAGGCACACATAGGGTTAACTCTGGCAGCAAACCCCCTTGCCCCTCCCCCTTGCTGTATAGAAGTTAAGGAGGAGAACTTTCTGTGTGCTGAGGGGAGGGGGGAAGAGGGAGGAGAGGAGGCAGACAAGCTAGCACACCCCTCAATTCAACTCCCAGCCACAGACAGAGGCTGAAAGCTTTTAATGAGACAACTCCTTTAACCATACATACAGTCCATAGCATCCTATTTTCCCTGAATATACACCAACCATGATGTAAACTGAGGCTTAGAAATCTTGTTTAGTTTAATTATTGTCTCTAATTTATGCTTATTTATATATACATATTTTACAAACTATACAGGGAATGAATATACTGTATGTGACAGCCAAACACTACTGCAGATGCCCAGCAATAAGATTGTTTTGGTAATAAGAGTCATCTTTTGTTAATTTTCTTAGTTTCTACTTCTTCTCCTCTTCCTCGTATTAAGTCTTTAATATTTGTCTGCATTTAACTTATGAATGTCTTTTTGTGCTAATTCAAATTGTCCTGTCTCCTGGTTTGTCTTTGATGCTGAGCATAGCGTTTCGTCCTTGTGTCTGGTCCGTCAGGCTGTTCTGTACTGAATTATTCTAGTTTCTTAGGAAACGCACTTCCTACACCATGATGTACCTAGGAGCATGTCTGAGTGCTTCCTAGAAATGAAAAAGTTTTCAGTTTTAATGTAAAGAGAGCTCAGTCATAGGAGAAGCAAATATTCTGTAAATTTCTACACTTCCCTTTCATTGGTAAAATCTCTGTTCCTGTTAGTGAATGAAAACATTTTTGTACATGTATAGAGACTGAAATTCTGAAGTTGTGCAGAACTTCTCATTACTGAAGTGGTTACAATTGTTTCTAAGCAATCCTTATGATGCATGTACCAAACTAATGCATTCTAGAAAACGTATCAGAATAAGAGAACCTTTTGCTAATTACATTTTTAGCTAAAAAAAATAAATAAAAAAAGAGCATATAGATCAGTCCCTACCATTTGGTGGTGGTTGATAACAGTGATAGTAGGGTATAGTATCCCATGTCCACATTATGGGAGATTAACTGAAATGTTGACTGTGAATTGTGAAACTGAGTCTCTCTCTCTCATGACATACGCACTATATTTATTTAAAGGGGTTGTCCAGTGGAAAAAAAAAATGATTCTAAACAATGTCTCCTCTTAGGTTACGCACTTTTATCATTTATTTTAATGATTTAATTAACTGTTCTTCAGTTCTTCATTAGCTGTTTGACAGGAAACTCAGCTGTTCTGTTCGTCAAGACAAGCAGGAAACAGTTCTGTGTCAAGCTAAGAAGATCAGGTGACGAAAGAGGTTGAGTGTTTCTCAGGGCAGCCTTTGAAGCCACACCTTTGCCTTCTATGGCTTTCAATATAAGGTGGCAAACCAGGGGCAAGCACTGAGACTGATGTTGGGCGGAGGAAGGTAGGCAAGTCAAAGCATGGATCCAGGGCAAGGAGAATACTTTAAGACAGCATGTGCTTCTGCTTGGCTGCAGAGTAGGGCAGCACGTACATACAGCACAGAAAACATAATAAGATGAATAAAGCCTCTGGCCAACCATTTAAGGGTTTTTTCTTGGTTCATTGGGACCTATAACTTAATAATTATGCCCTTAAAACCCATTGCCATATTTTGCAATGTATTCATGCAAAAAAAAAACCCACTATTAATATCAATTCATTCCACACAACTTCCTCCTTATTGCCAGCACTGGGAAAGGGAATTGGTCTCTCTTTTACTACCGAACAATGGGAACACTGTTTTCAGCTAACCCACAGGGCAATGATTGCCTCTAAACATCAGGAGACCTGTTTTAAAATTCTATCGCGCTGGTACAGGGTTCCTTCTGTCTTGCACAAAATATTCCCATCAGTTTCGGATATTTGCTGGAGATGTGGGAAGGATAGGGGCACTCTGCTCCATGTGTGGTGGGGATGTTCCCTGCTCAAAAGCTTTTGGTTAGCAGTGCTGGAAGTGATCAAGGAGGCTACTGGGATCTCAATTCCTAACACTCCAGAGGCACTTCTTCTCTTTATGTTTCCCATGCCTGTCAGCAAATACAAAAAGTCTCTTCTTAAACATCTACTCCAAGCCGCTAAGACTGTAATTCCCCGGAGATGGAAGTCATCCTCCCCCCCGTCACTGGAAGAGTGGTTTGCTGAAATTAATTTTGTGCAAAGAATGGAGGAATTGTTGGCTCGAACTCCTGAACAGGCACACCGGTTCCCCCAGAATATGGTTCAGCTGGATGTCCCTTCAAGGACTCCCCCTTATACCTCTCTGCCACTTCCTGAGTAGCGATATGCTATTCATTTTCTGAACTAGTTCCTTCTCCCCCCCCCCCCCTCTTATTCTCACTCTTTTTGTGTGTGCCTTATTTGTTTGTCCTATATGAGTGTGAGTGTTGTGTTGTGTTATACGTCATATGGTCTTCTGAGTGTTTATGTCCTTCTTTCATGTAGTCTTCGTGTACGCAACTTTTTTGTAAAAGGGTTCTTATAGGGCCCTAAAGGTCACTCAGGATTCCTTTCCCTCCTCTTCTCCCCTTTCTTTCTGGGGGGGAGGATGATGGGGGGTGTAATTCGCGCCATTTTCTACTTTACTCATTGCAGAACTCGGCGGCTTGCTAGTGTTCTGGTTGCTATGGCCTACTCTGATATTGGCGTTGTACCTCCTTTTACTTCTCAAATGTTCTTGGAAGTTTGATTTATTGCTACTCTATGCTTTACATTTTATACATATAGTATTTGCACAAAAATTTGGAAAAGGGTTTAAGTCCCTTTTATGACAAAAGCCCTCCTTCTTTTTTGCAAAAATAGGTGCAATGGATATTCCCACCGGGGGAGAACCTTCCACTCCCCCCTCGATGCCTTGCCGACCTGGCGGGAGCATGTGGTTTTTTGTTTTTTTTGGAGTTGTTTATGTTTTTCTCTTGTCCTGTGAATCTCCATTGTTGTGGAACGTTCTTCTGGTATAAGAATTGAGAAACCTAATTGCCTTGCTTTTTAGGTTCATATTGCAGTTTACTCCTTGTAACAACCTAGGGCTTATGTACTACATAACTTATTGTTGACCAAATTTCTTGTGAGGTTTTGATGTGTTTTTACCACTTATATTTTTTCACCTTGACTGACATGTAAGCTGTGTAAATGTTTACTTTTCTCTTAATAAAAGCCTTTTGAATATGAAAAAAAAGACATTCTCTATCTATATTAGAGTATATGAACATTGCAACGAGAATTCCCATATTTGGCAGACCTGGCCCATCTATGCATTGTGACTAGAGATGGGTGAATTGATTCTAACAAAGTGGAATTCGTTTAGAATTTCAGGAAAACTTTGATTCTGCACGAAATAGAAGTTTTGGGTAATTCGCAGGAACGAGGCGTGTTTTTAATTGATAAAATGGCCGCACATGGCGTTAAATGGGGCAAAGAACTCTGGGAGGAAGAAAGGAACACCCTCAATGACATGTGCAGAGATTAAGCCAATCAAAGACCAGAAGGATTCTGTGACGTCACCGCACTATATAAGTCCGGACGTGACGCTAGCTGCTCACACTCCTCTCGTTGTGCCGTGCTGCAGCTGCTGCTGCAGATATCTCACACAAAAGAAATTTTTTTTAACAGCGATTTTTTGGGGGGTGTCACTGCTTTTATCAGAGACTGCTCCTCTTCCATTATAATTTTGATTCAGTTTGTGGGGTATTGTAAATTGAAGTCTAGTGTGGGTCCAATTCTGCTCCATATACATTTTAATGCCATCTGTTCAGTTCTGGAGAAATTTGAATATCCAAGGGTTGCTAAGATGTTTGTGTTTTGTATCAGTAAAAGAAATGGCGTTTTTACAAGCCACACACCAGTTAATTTTTGCTGCTGATTTCTGTGGCGCAATTTATATCCAAGGGTTAATTAAGCATGTTTCTGCTTTTGTAGTCAGTAAAATAAACGGTGTTTTTAAATGCCAAAGACGAGGAAATTTTTCCTGGTGATTTCTGTAGCATAATTTATATCCAAGGGTTAATTAAGCGTGTTTGTGCTTTTGTAGTCAGTAAAATAAACGGTGTTTTTAAACGCCAAAGACGAGGACATTTTTCCTGGTGATTTCTGTAGCATAATTTATATCCAAGGGTTATTTAAGCCTGTTTGTGCTTTCTTATTCAGTAAAATACACGCCGTTTTGACACGCCACATACCAGTTAATTTTTTACTGGTGATTTCTGTAGCATAATTTATATCCAAGTGTTACTTAAAGGGGTTGTCTCACTACAAAGATTGTCATTCAAATTAAAGATCTTCAAAAAACAAGCACGTTTGCAATATATGTCAATAACAAATCTCCTACTGATTTCTAGATAACTTGTTTTTAGTGGCTTCAGAGGCTGCTGAGGTCTCTATAGTCACCGACCTGCTTGTTCTCCCTGATAGGCTGTATCTCCAGCATCTTATCACAACAGGTCGCTCGGGAGCGAGCACACAAGTTTAACTATCTCCTGTCCTGTCTCTCTCTGTCCTCGCTCTGCCTGCGGCACAGCTCAGTGATTTAGAGCAGGCATACTAGCAGCCCCTGTCAGTTCCTCTGCTGCCTTATCTGTGTCTCAGCCTAATTATTATTCACTGCTGTTAACTATTTCATGCCCAAGTCATTCAGCTCTGAGTCAGCCTAATTAGCATTCACTCTCCTGTTTACCTAACCAGCTTCACTGCTGAAGTGAATGATTCAGGCAGGAAATAGTCAACAGTCAGTGAATAGTAATTAAGCAGACACAGACAGATGTAGCACTGAGATAACTACATGCAAATACAACACATCAGAGATTATTTGAATCACTTCCCCCCTGCTCAATTCCCTGTGCTGGGAACCCTTGGCCCGGGTCATGTATGGATGTATGGGGAGAGAATATGTGCTGTGTACACGGTGGATACTATTGAATGGTCAGCAGCAGGGGAAAGAGAACTCTGTGATCTGAGATGTTCTCCCTTCCAATGCTGTTAGCATCGGGAGCGAGCGCAGCAGCATGACGTCACCTAGATGAAGGGAGGGGGAGAGGACTCCAGGAAGCCAGTGCTCCCGCCCATGATTTCAAAACTACAGCTCTTAGGACAGCACCAAGGTAGGATGAAATCCAGTCGTGAGACAACTCCTTTAAGCCTGTTTGTGCTTTCTTATTCAGTAAAATACACTGCGTTTTAACACGCCACATACAAGTTAATTTTTTTTCCTGGTGATTCCTGTAGCGCAATTTATATCCAAGGGTTACCCAAGCCTCTTGGTGGTTTCATTTGGCATCAAATACAATTTGCGTATTTATATTTACAGATATCTTCATTAGTGTTGAGCGATTATTATCGACAAAGTTGAAATCGGCACGGTTTTTATGTTGATCAGATTTTTTCGATCACGTGATAATTTAGGTTAAAATCTGCGCATAATCTATTACTATCACGCCATTTTCGGCGCTTCCTGTCATTTTGGCGGCCAGCAAATCAGCTTAGAGAATAGAGCAGGGTGAGCTTGGGTGTGCGACGTCATGACTGGGATGTGTATGGTTGTGATTGGCAGGAAAAATCACATGACCTCGTTTTACTTAGAACAGCCCTTCCTGTTCATGATCAGTGTGTGTCTGTGTCTCATAAGAGCAGGACGTGTGCTCAGTCTCTCTCAAAACAGCTCAGCGAAACTATTCTCTTTGTTCACACAGACAACTATGCTTTTAGCGTGAACATTAGAATTTAGGTAGTTTTTGGTTTTTTCTTTTTAGTTATTTAGGTGAAAAATTTTAAAGGAGATCTAGCGCTGTACACCCGGCCGGGGGGGGGGGGGGAGGGCCCAACAGCAGACAGGCAGGCGGGGCAGGTTTTTGAAAGGAGAGTGGATAATTGTGCTGCCGACTCTGCTTGACCCTCCCTAAATAAAATGGGTTTTGTTTAACATTTTTTTGGCCATTTTTTTTGGTGAAATATTAGTTGTATTTTGTCAGCCTGTATTATTTTAGCTTACAGATTTTTTTAGTAACGCAGGTGTATTTGTAGGTGCAAAATCCCCTTTTTTATTGTACACGTTTTAATTTAGTTTTTTTTTCACTTTGGCGCAGCTAGTTTTTTTAAAAAAGACCCAAATTTTTTCTTCAATGGATACGAATTTTTAGTCACGCGGGTGTTTTATAGGTGCAAAAACCCCCTTTTTTTATTATCCGAACACAATTTAATCACGTGTTTTTACTTTGCACAGCCCACTTTGTTCAACGACCCATTTTTTACTTACAATAGGATACAAAACTTTTCTAGTCACCGCGGGTGTATTTATATGGTCAAAAACCACCTTTTTTTTTACCGTATACTTTTCAAATGGGTTTTTTTTATACTTTGGTGTGGCCCCAGTATTGTTCATAGGCCCCCTTGATTTAAAATTTTGAATACGAAATTTTTTGTAGTCACCGCGGGTTGTATTTAAGGTGCAAAAAACACCTTTTATTACCCGTACCAATTTAAATAGGTTTTGTCACTTTGGGCAGGCCATTTTGTTCTGAAGCCACCTTGCACTTAAATTTGAATACAGAAATTTTGTAGTCACCGCAGGGTATTTATGGTGCAAAAACCCTTTTTTTATTTCCGTACACAATTTAATTTTACGTGTTTTTCACTTGGCGCAGTCCACTTTTTTCATAGAGCCACCTTGCATTAAAATTTGAATACAGAAATTTTTGTATCACCTAGGTTTATTTATAGGTGCAAAAAAAAAATGTTTGTTATCCTTTTAAAATTTTTTTAAAAGCTGTATTGACGTGGTGCGGCCCCCATTTTTTTTCAAATAGCCATTTTGTACGAAAATTCTGATAAAAAAAATTTTCTAGCAACGTTCTTGTTTAAAAAAAACGAATTTTCATTTGGTACTTTGAATAGTTTGTTCAGTTTGGGGCACTTTTTGATTTTTGTTGAAAAACTATCAATTCCAGTCCTACGGGCAGTTGTAAAACCTGGGACTGAAGGAAGAAAACAAAATTTGTCTTAGGTTTTCCCCCAGACCCCATTTCAAAAGGTATTCCCTAGAAAAAAATTCATTTTCTTTTCGTTGTTAGCTGTTGGAAAATTTGAGGGATTTTTAAAAAAGTTTGATTTGCCGTCTTTTTAAAAAGAGGGGCTTTTAAAAATTTCCATCCTTTTTAAATTTTTATCTTTTTGAACTGGGGGAAAAGAGGTGAGGTGTGTAGGAGGTAGAGGGGAGGGAGAAGGTGCTCCTTCCCGTGCGGGGGGCAACACGCATGCCAGCGGATCGTCGGGTTTCGGGCCGTCAGGCCTGTCATCGCTGGGGCAGGGGCCCTGGAATCTCAGTAACAAAACAGCGTGCCAATCTGTTTTCGGGTTAATTTCAACCTGCATCCCGAGTCTTACCTCCCCATCCTCCCAGTCACGGCCACAAAAGTCGTCTCAGCTCAATCACATCCCTCCAACATGAAGCAAGGCAGCCAAAATGTAATTGTGTACCCAAACCCCGTGGGTAATCCATTTTTGAAGCCTCTTTTATGGGAAAAAAGGGTTTGGGGTTTAAAGGCATGTTAAAAGATCAAGAGGCCAAAGAGGATTATTTTTGTCTGCTCGACGCCAGTTACAGTGTCCCTAGGAGGGAGGGGAACCGGTCAATCGGCAAAAATCCTGGGGGTCGGAACACCTTGAGTGCCTTTGCTTGTGCCCGCAGCTCCTGGGTGCAGAATGTCAGGGCACCAAGTCACCTGTGTTGATGATTTATGATGACGACATTGCGGATCCAAGTGGTCTTTTCAGCAGAATTTGCTTGCGAGTGCTTCATCCTGGGCGAGGAGAAGACGATGGGGTAGTGTATCGGTTCCCGCCTCCCCAAAAAGGGAAGGGGGGGCGAGAATGCTGAGATATTTTTGCCGCCACGAAAAAGCGGAAACCCCCGTCCCCTTACACCGGAAAAAGGGCCAGGACCTTCAAGGGGCCTTTTTCGGCAAGCCTCTGATTTACCCCCCGAGGTCAATGCCACCTTTTGGCCTAAAGCATCAGTAAGGTAAAAATCTTAGGTGTTTAAACCCCCACCAACATGCTAGTCACATGCAGCAATGAATGAGTTGAAATGGAGGGAAACTTGGCCAAAAAAGGCCACACCCATGTCGGGCTTAAAACCCCTGTCAAACCCCTTTTCTCCATCCCTACTCCTCCCCACCCCCAAGCGTTCCCCATGCCCATGTCTCTCAGAGTCATTGATCAGGGATCAGCCTCCCTTCAGCCCCACCGTCCCCCCATCCCCCCCAGCACCCCAGAACCCCTCCTACCCATTCTCCCTTCCACCAGTTTGACGACCTGACGTCGTACAGCGGCCAGTTAACAGCCCGCCTTTGCTTCCAGGTTTGGGGCATAAGAAAACATTAACCCAAACCATCCCCAAAACCAAAAGCCTGAATTCGGCTTGCAGGCTTTTGGCCTTGTTTTTTTGCCTTTTTCCGTTGGGGACCAGATGGGTTCCATCACTCTGGCCCTTTCCCCCCCCCCAATACCCGATGTGAAAAAGGGACTTCTTTTCCAAAAACCCGTCCCCCCCTGGCCAGCCCGGTTTCTAAATTTCAAGCGCGTTGCTGATTCTGTGCCCGGAAAAGTCCATTGCCCACCGACACAGGAAAAACACTCCAAAGCCCGCTATATCTCTGTGACAGCTCACGGGGGTGAGCTGGGGGATGTCTCTGGTGGTAAAGGTGCTCCAGGACACACACACTCTTCAAAACGCAGGGAAGGTGCATATTCTTTCCCCCGGGTCCTCGGGGTGGATCCACGTGCCCAGAGAAACCAGGCCGTGTGGAAATTTAATCGCTTGCGGACCGCCAACACAGGTCAGGAGCTGGTGGACGACCTCCGCATCGAGACCGGGGTTGCCCCCCGGGGGCTGGGGTGACAAGAACCTTGTGCCAGGCAAGGTGGGTGTGCGATAAGGGTCGAAATCTGCAGGCCGCCCTTAAAAGTGGGTAGGTGGAGAATATCCCTTGGGGGCACTTCATGAACCTTGTGTCCAGAAATTTTTCTAAAGTGCTCCCCCGGGTCTGGACTGCCTGCTGGGAAGGTTGGGTCGAGTTCGCACTTCCCCCATTGCACCCTGCTTCGTCCCGCCGGCTCGTTGCAAGTCAGTTTGGGCCTCCCCTAACCGTCCTTGTTGACGTGGAAAAAAAGCTGGAATTCCACCCTCCCAATTCCGCGTTTTGTGGCAGAGGCAAGCCATTAGCGTACAAGTAAACACATGGCCTACAAGGTGGTGCGGCCCCTCGGGGTGGTGAGCCCCCGAGAGTGGGGGCAGGTAAAGAGCTTGCACCATCCTTGGTTTTTGAAGAAGCCACCAAAAGGGTCGTGTGGACAATGCCTTGTCGCATGACATTGTGGTGATTTAGTTCTGGAACGTCGTTGGACACTCTGAAACATCATGTCCCCCCAAGCGAAGGAGGGGGGGAGAGGAACGATGCGGACAGGAGCCTTTCTCTCTGTCGAATCCACAAGGCCCACAGTTTCACAATTTTTCGGTCTTCTTTAGGCAGGGGTTGGGGGGTCCAGGGCTAGTGAAAGGTGGCCCTCAGTCTCAGGGGGATTCTGAGGAAAGGGGAGGGCTGGATGAAGCGGGGGCCGGAAGAAACGGGGAGAAGGGGGGTATTCCAGACCTGACTTTTTCCCATCCCTGCCTTGGAAAGAGGTTGGCGCGAATTTGGGCGGGGGAGGAAGTGAGGAAGATCATTTTTCTAGTGCCCCTCAACCCAAGGGGGTTGGGAAATTAAAAGGCCCCCCTCCTTTACATGAGTGCTTTGGGTGCTCCATTTTCCAACAGATCCCGCATTAAGGCCATCAAAATGAAAAAACAGTTACTGGGGGGCCACCCCCCTGGTCCCCCGGGGCCCCAAAAAAAACTCAGCACTTTCCTTTCCCCCCCACCCCAAATAGGGTAAAATGCAGGAAATGGAGACCTTGTGATTGACAACTGGGGACATCTGTTTCGTCTGCTTTCGTTCTTCAAATTCAAAGGGTTTTGGAACAATGTCAGGAGTTACACAGTAGAGGCCAATAGCCCCACGGCAGCAGCAGCAGGGGAATTGGGCAGAAGCCCAATGGGTGACCTCTGGCTCTTTATTTACCCACCCCCACCACGATGTAATGAAGGGCACAATCCAAAACACAAACCATTTTAAAATCATGGTGCCCAAAATTGCGTCTCAAAACCGATGTTTATGGGGTTTTCCGGACCCCATCGACTTCTGGGTATCCAAAATGGGGTGAATGGCCCGACTCGCTACCATGCCATAGAGGGTTTTTTCCTGCCGCAGCCCGTGTATTTGAGCGGGGCCCTTTAGCACACGGAGGTGTTTAAGACAAACGCATCCGGGTTTCCCCCAGATTTAAAGGGATCGTTTGACTTTTTATCAAATGGGAAACAGGCATGGATCTCTGATGGGTGTTGTGGCCCCCAATTGCCCGGGGCACATTAGTTGCCGGTCTCTTCACATTTTCCCCTTCAAACAGAAATGGTCCTCTTGAAAAATGTTTTTTAAAAATGATCATTTCTCTCTGTAATTTTTTTTTCCCCATTTCCCAAAAAGGGATCTTTTTGCGGGTTTTTGCGGTGTGGGGGGACGTAAAAGACGGAAAAAGGTTTCATGCCCCAAAAACCGTATTCTATTTACTCACTTTATCTTTAAAATTTTTCGCATTTTCAAGGGTTTCGGGGTCAGGGTTGCTGTGAGATAAAACCTAAAATTTGGCCCTTTTGGGAACAGAAATGCGGCTTCTAAGGGGCCCTTTTAAATCCTTTCACAATTTTTAATAGTGCTGAGAAGTCATATTTTTTAATTTTTTTGGGGTCATTTTTCTGTAAAGGAAAAAGTTTAAAAATATGGCCCTTTGGGAAACAAAATGTGGCTTTAAGGGGCCCTTTTCCCTCAAAATTTTTTAATAGTGGCTGAAAAAGTCATATTTAAAATTTTTTTGGGGGTCTTTGTTGCTGTGGATACAGCTTAATCATGGTCTTTTGGGAAACAAAAAAGTGGTTCTAAGGGGCATTTCTCCCCCCAAAATTTTTTAAACAGTGGCTAAAAAGTCATTTTTATAATTTTTTGGGTCATGCTGTTTTTGAAATGCAGCAAAAATACAGGTCCTATTCTAAAAAAATGTTTTTTCTAACAGACTTTTTGCTCTTCACAATTGTCAAAAGTGGCTCAAGGGTCTGTTTTAAAAAATTTGGGGGCCTTTTGCTGTGAAATGCGCTTTTACTTAAAGGCCCTATTCAAAAAAATTGTTGTTTCTAACGGCCATTTGTTTTTAAAAATTTGTCAAAAAGTGGCTAAGGGTCATTTTTTGAATTTTTGGGGGCATTTTTCGGGGAAAAATGCAGCTATACACGGGGGAACCTTTTTAAAAAAAAATTGGTTTCAAACAAAACATTTTTTCCTTCACAATTGTAAAAAGGGGGCTAAAGGGTCATTTTTTGAATTTTTAGGGCATTTTGCTGTGAAATGCAGTTTATATACAGGTCCTTTTCAAAAAAATTGGGGTTTTTCAAAACGAATTTTTTCTTCACAATTGTCAAAAGGGGAATAAAGGGGTTTCATTTTTTGGGAATTTTTTTGGGGCATTTTGTGTAAAATTGCAGCTAAAATAAAAGGCCCTTTTTTTTAAAAATGTGGTTTCTAAAGGACATTTGTTTTTCCCACAATTGTAAAAAGTGACTCAAGGGTCTTGTTTTAAATTTTTTTGGGGCTTTTTGCTGGAAATGAGCTATACTACGGGGTTCCTATTCTAAAAAAGGGTGGTTTCAAAGAGAAATTTGTTCTTAACAATTGTCAAAATTTGGCTAAAGGGGTTTGTTTTAAATTTTGTTGGGGGTATTTTGCTGGGAAATGCGCTAATTTAACAGGTTCCCTATTCAAAAAAAATTGGTTTCAAAACGCCCATTTGTTTTTTCACAATTGTCAAAAGTGGCTCAAGGGTCATGTTTTGAATTTTTAGGGGCTTTTTTGCTGTGAAATGCAGCTATATTTAAAAGGCCCTATTCTAAAAAATGGGGTTTCAACAAAATTTTTGTTCTTCTTAATTGCCCAAAAGGTGGCACGGGAAAATGGGTAGGCCTATTAATGGACACATATTGCAAAATGACTTGTTTTTGCAAGATCTTAAAAATTAGCTTAGAAAATTCCTGTAGTGGGGAAAACCCCTTTAAATTTACAAAAAAAAAAAGAGAAACAAAAACGTGGTGGGTTTCCCTCCTATTTTTAAAAAAGGTTTTCTAGAATTAAACTACTAAAAAATTGCATTTTACAAAATTTGGATACAAATATTCCTCTGAAAATTTTTCAAAGGGAAAGGGACGGAAGGCTTGAAACCCGATGTTGGTTTTCCCCGGACAGGTATAGTAATGCCAGTTCAACTAAAATGGTGGGGTTTAAAAACCCCTTTTACCAGCATTTTTAAATTTTGTGGGTCATGAAGGTTTGGGGGGTATGCTGTGGGGCCCCGGACAGAAAAATAGTCAATGTCCAGTTCAACTTTAAAAGGTGGTTTTAAAATCCTTTTTCAGGCCCCTTTTTAATCCCGTGGGGTCAGGGCAGGTTTAATTTGGGTTTTCTGCGGTACAGGGACAGATATAGGGTTTAAAGTCCAGTTCCCAAATAAATTTGGGGATTTAAAAAAAATCCTTTTTTCCCGGGATTTTTTTTTAAATTTGGGGGGCATGCAGGGGTTTTGGGGGTCTGCTGTGGGCCCAGGATAGGTATAGTCAATGTCCAGTTTAACTAAAAAAGGTGGTTAAAGAACCCCCCCCCCCCCCCTTTTTTGGAAATTTTTTAATCTGGGGGGCAGAAAGTTTTTGGGTCATGCTGGTTCCAGGACGGGATAGTAAAAGTTTCCCGTTCAGGTAAAATGCTGGTTCAAATAATACTGCCCTTTTTGGCACTTTTTTAAAATTTTGGGGGCAGGGAAAGGTTTTTAAGGGGGCATGTGTGGGACAAGGGCAGGGGGTAGGGGAATGGTCTGTGATTTTCTTTCTTTGTCCTTTTTTTTAACCAAATGTGTTGCCCAAGATTTTAGCACGTATAAAATTTTACTTTTTTGGTGTTAATTCCCGCTTCTCCAGCCCCGTTTTGGGGGGGTAAGAATTTAAAGGGGTTGTTTTCCCCTACCATGAACTTTTGGTCATCGGCGAATTATCGACAATCCCGGGAAAAAATCTTGATAATTGCCGGGTATCGACTATCGACCCGGGTGACGATAGTCCCCGTAATGGCCCAAACCCTAATCTTCATTAACAGGTCTGTAAAAATTTTGGGAAAAAACAGTAGTCAGACCCGAAAAGGTGGCGGCTCTTTCACATGGGAGTGGCAGTGGCACAAACATTCCTGGAGCAGGCACAGGTCGCAGCACAGAAAGGGGACATCGCAAAAGGGGTCACTCGGTGAGGCCAGAACTGCCGGTGTCATATAGCTGCCATGTGTTGACCAGCAACCCAAGGGTTCTTGATTGGTTGACTAGGTCATCCACTTCCTTCCAGATGACATCTGACAACCCCAGCCAAGAGTCGGTGGGAACGTCAGATACAACCCTTAGTTGGCGTGGCCAGGGAGCGGGTCAGCGGCCCTCACCTGTCCTCAGCCCGCCTCTGTCCCATCCGGTCCCTCAGCCAGAGATCTACTATGTGGTCTTGGCTCAGTGCCACTATACAGCAAGGATGAACAATTTGAGGACAGTTAGCAGCTACTTGGCAGCAAAGAAATGGGGCTGATATCCCCTGCTTCTTGCAGTAGGCAGCAATGTATGGATGTGGAGGTCATGTTGTGAGGGGTCAGCCTCTGCATACCAAGACCGCAGTGAAGATCCAACAATAATCGATGATGATGTAGCCTACCACACTTGGGAGCCGGGTGAGGAAAGGGCTTCATCATCGTCAGGAGAAGAGGGCGTCAGCTTGCGCGTCAGGCACCGGCGCAGCCAGCAAGTGGGTAGTGTGGCCGTGAGTCAGCAGGATAGCAGCAGTGCTAGGTCGGGAGACAAACGGGTACGGGGTAGAAAACTCACTTCGCAGGTCCAAGAAATTAGCGGCACAGGGTCTCAGTGAGGCAGCAGCGATAGTAGTCACTGGTGGTAGTAGTCATTTTCCTGGCGGTAAAATCAGCTACTCGGTGGTGTGGTAGTTCTTTGCTAAGACACCGGAGGTGCCTAATATGGGTATATGTAGAATCTGTGGGCAGAAAGTGAAGCGTGGCCAGGGAGCTAATGTTGGCACCACGGCCCTGGGTCAACACATGCAGCGTCAACATCCGGTGGCCTGGGAGAAACGTGGCTCAGATGTGGTGGTCCATCCTGCTGCCGCAGCAACAGCAGCGGTGGCGCCCAGTGGCACGCATGCCATTGCAGCCAGTCAAGGCTCCACCACCTCTGCAGAAGGGAGCTGTTTCTCTTTGCAATCATCTCCTCGTCCAGATGCTCCTGCTCCTCGCTACTCATGGCGCCAGCAGTCGTTCAATGAGGCGATTGCAAAGAGACAACAGTATGCGTCCAACCATCCTAAGGTGCAGAAACTGACTGTGCTCCTGTCCAACTTGTTGGTACTGCAGTCCCTCCCTTTCCAAATGGTGGACTCTGCACCATTCAGAGAACTAATGGCCTGTGCTGAGCCAAGGTTCAGAGTTCCAAGCCGTAATTTCTTTTCCAAAAAGGCCGTACCAGCCCTTCACAAATATGTAGAACAGAAGGGTGCCAGTCCTTGAGCTTATCGTTTTTTTCCAAGGTGCATGGCAGCGCGGACATGTGGAGCTTTAACTATGGTTAGGGCCAGTACATGTCCTTTATGGCCCAATAGGTGAATGTGCTTCCTTCCCAGCCACACCAACAACTTGGAAAGGAGACGCCGCTTTCTCCTCCACGTTGTCAAACTGCTGCTCCTGCGCCAATGTCCGCCTCCACCACCTCCACCACCACCACCATCTCAGCCTCCACAAGTGCTGCTACATTATATCACATGTGTAGGGCACTGGGGTGTCACGCAGTTCTACACCTGGCTTGCCTCGGTGAACAAAGTCACACAGGGGAGGAACTGCTCGCGTCATGCAGCAAGAAATCAATGTGTGGCTTTCTCCACGCCAACTGCAAATCGGAACCATGGTGACGGACAATGGGAGTAACATGGTGTCCGCGCTGCACCGAGGAGGGATGGTCCATGCGCCCTGCATGGCGCACGTGTTCAATTTGGTTGTGAAAAAGATCCTGATGTCTACCACCGATCTTCAGAAGATTCTGAAAATGGCCAGGAAACTGTGCATGCACTTCCTCCATTCCACCCGCTGGAATTCCAGCCTGCACATGTTGGACTGACTGTATGAACAGAGAAAGGCCATTAACGATGTTTTGATGATCCAGGCGGACAGGAGTACTCCCCTGTGTAACTTTGATGTCAGCCAGTGGCAGCTCATGCGTGACACCTATCGTTTGTTGAGGCCATTCGAGGAGGCCACGTTATTTGTCAGTCGCCAGGACTACGGGATGAATAACGTCATTCCACTGCTTCATGTCCTGGAACAGATGCTGAAAAATCTGTCTCGGCAGGGGAGTGGAGATGTGGCGACTACATCTCGAGGCCACATGAGTCTGGTGGGGACTGAACTGGAGGAGGAGGAGGAATACCTTGGAGCAGAAGCATTGTCTGGTGTCATGAGTGTTTTTTCTACCCAGGTGACAGCAGAGGAGGAGCAGGAGCAGCTGAAGGAGGTAGATGGAGAGGAGGAAGATGAGGCAGATGACCCCTAAGCACCATGGCAGTATACAGTGGAGATGGAGGCAGGGAGTCTCTCAGAGTCACTTGTGCACATGGCCCGCAGCATGCTGATTTGCCTGGTTAGTGACAGCTGAATAGTCACCATCCGGCAGTGATGGCTCTTCACCCTCTTTGACCCTCGCTACCAGTCCAAAGTGGGAACCTTTTTTCCAGCTGTTGAGAGGGAGGACAAACTCAAATACTAGAGAGAAATTCTCCGTAGTCAGTTGGCCGCTGCCTATGTACAGCATTGTCCATCCTCTGACAGGTCTGACCGGGGAGCTCCTCAGCGCTCACATATCACTGCCACAGCTGCTGTGGGAAGGTGTGTGTGTGCGTGTGGGGAGAGGGGGTATGAGCAGTACCAGCTCCATCAGCAGCAACCTAAGTCTGGGATCGTTGATGAGCAGTTTCCTTCACCTGCCTAGTGAGGAGAGCACTCACCAGCAGCAGCAACAGCAGGACCTGGAGCAGACCCTGAACCAACAGGTGGTGGTCTACTTGGACAGCACTCTGCCACCCCAGTTAGAAGATACGCGGGACTACTGGGCAGCCAAACTGGATGTGTGGCCGCAACTTGCCGAGTTTGCAGTGGAGAAGCTGTCCTGTCCGGCCAGTAGTGTGGCATCTAAGCGGGTGTTCAGTGCGGCGGGGGCCATCGTTACCCCAAAGAGATCTCGCTCATTCACCCGAAATGTGGAAAGACTGACCTTTGTCAAGATGAATCAGGCGTGGATCGGCAAGGATTTCCACACACCAATGCCTTAGGTATCAGATTACATCAGCCATGACGCCTCACCAAAACTCTGAGAAATCAAAGCGGGTGTTCAGTGCGGCGGGGGCCATTGTTACCCCAAAGAGATCTCGCTTGTCCACCCGAAATGTGGAAAGACTGACCTTTGTCAAGATGAATCAGGTGTGGATCAGCAAGGATTTCCACACACCAATGCCTTAGGTATCAGATTACATCAGCCATGACGCCTCACCAAAACTCTTCGAAATGAGTCTGGATTCAAAATACCTGCCTCAGCCACTATTCTGATGCCGCCACACGCCTGTGATGCCACACATCTGCTGCCAGTTTCTCCATCTGCCTTCCACCATCTTTACCAGGGAATGGTATTGCCACCCACCTCCACACTCTCTGCTGCCGAGACCTCCACACTTTGTCATTGTGCCACTCTCTGACCTCATGCTGCTGCTGTGGCTGCTGCCGTTATCTCCACACTCTATCATTTTGCCACTGTCTGACCTCATGCTGCTGCTGTGGCTGCTGCCGTGATCTCCACACTCTGTCATTGTGCCACTGTCCCCCAAGCACCCCCAAGCACCGTGGCAGTATACAGTGGAGATGAAGGCAAGGAGTCCCTCAGAATCACTTGCACACATGGCCCGCAGCATGCTGATTTGCCTGGCTAGTGACAGCCGAATAGTCACCATCCGGCAGAGGGATGACTTCTGGCTCTCCACCCTCTTGGACCCTCACTACCGGTCCAAAATGGGAGCCTTTTTTCCAGCTGCTGAGAGGGAGGACAAACTCAAGTACTATAGAGAAATCCTCTGTAGTCAGTTTGCTGATGTTCCAAAACCATTTTTGGCCAAAGAGATTCTACCTCCATCAGCTTCATCATTAATGCCTAAAAAGTTCCAACACAGTTTATTATGAAGTATAAACGTGGTAATTTGAATCCAGTTTCTGCGTGACACCAATTTGTTCAAATGCAGCGTATGGAATTGAAGGAGACCCTAACTACAGAGAATGTTTTAGGTTCTTATTTTGCATTCCATGCCATTAGTGATGGAATTTAGTACCAAACTGAAATGGGAAGCAAAAGCTAATGCTGCAAAACTGGCTTGGGATGAGCTTCTTCAGTATGAAGAATGTGAATCGTATGTCCAAGTTACAGAAAGTAAAAACCGCCTCCGGGACTATGAAATAAATAATAATGATCTTTAGAGCCTATAGAGAAAGCGTTTCCTTGAGCCTCGTCTGTCATATCCGTGTACCGTACCTCTTGCCTCCGTCCCTTGACCACGATCCTTGCCGGCTGTCCTGACCTTACACTTGTCCCCGACTCCGAGTTTGCCTTACAATTTTGTACCTTGCTACACCTCGGCTGCCACCGCAAGCAAGTTACGTCAGGGGTAGCGACCTGGTAGACTTCCGCCGCAGCAAGTCCATCCCACTTTGCGGCGGGCTCTGGTGAAAACCGGGACCTAGTTAGATTCGCTCCCTGGCGTGGCTATTGCCATCGTCCCCTTACTGTGCTGAAACCTGCTGCGGCTCCAGTAACCTACTACTGTGTTCATTGACGCTATAGTAAGATCTTAGCCCTCAACTTGTTTTGTTCCAGCTGGCGCTGCCATGACTTTATCAGGCTGCATTCCCGCTTCAGTTTTTTGGTAAGTTTAGCCCTTGTAAGTGCCCAGGGAATTTTAGAGTGAAGCGATTCGAATTTTTGAGAAATTCGCCCATCTCTAATTGTGACTATTGCAGGTCTTTAGAATAGTACTCCTTTAATATTATTTATAATTGTACATAATAATTTACCTAAGACTGAGCTGTTTAATATGTTCTATTTTATCTTAAAAGAAACCTGTCACAGTGATCATGCTATCTCATCTGCAGGCAGCATGTTCTATAGAAGGAGAGACTTTTTTAGGGAAAGATTCAGTAGAAGTTACATTTGATTTATTTAATTTACTGCTTATTCTGGCCTAAAAGGTCCAGTAGTTTTTTTTCCCTGTATGTGTATATAGATACAGAGATACCTGGTAATCACTGATGAGACCACCTACTGGACTACTTAACCCAGAATAAGCAGGGATATAAATGAATAAATTACAAGTGCTACTGAACTTTACCCTACAAAAATATATATGTCTGCTCATCTCTTCCTGCTCTATAACATGCTACTAACAAATAGCATTGTAAGTGTTGCAGGTTCCCTTTAAGTGTTAATGGATCATAGGAAAAAAAAATACATTGTTTGTAGAAAAAAAATAATTAAAATGATGGATATTCAAAAAGAACTATACATGTCTAATCAATTTAATATAAACTTTACATAAACAGTATTAATTAATGTGGTTTTCTGTTGGATAATGCAACTTTTTGTACATTTTGGGAAAAATTGTGGTGTGGGTCATTCTAGGCTCCCTTTAAAAACAGACCCATAGCTCAATTCAAAAGAATAGAATACATGAGTGGGCAGTGACCATCTACATTGAAAGTACAGTTAACTGCATGCTATAAATTTAGGGACTGGATGACTGTTTTTAAGAAGTAAGGTAAAAACACTTGTTCAGCTATACATAGTTCATTTCATTCAGTCTGTTTTTTAACCCTTCACAATCCAGCACTAATATTGTTTATGCACAGCCAATCTGTACTTCATCTTCTCTATATTCACTATGGTGGCTATTGTCAGTCTGGTTTTATTCTTTTAAGTTCCGTTCTTTGCAGCTTTTGGAAACAGGGGCATTGTGTATTTTTATCTCAGCTTTAGAATATTTTATTGACTTTTATGTGTTCTTTAAACATTCCCTGTGGTGTAACTGTGAAGGTGTTTCAGTTCTTAACCATAATTATATGTATGTAAATGTTATTTCCAACCATTAGGTTAAATTTGGCAAAATGTACTTTACGAATACCTAAAACAACTGTAGACATTTATTCTGAAGCAATAGAGGTCCAGGGGTGCAGCAACCATTGTAAAAGTTTTGCAACTAAGTATAACATTTTCGCCTTAAATACGGTAGATTTTTTTTATAACAAATAAATTAGGCTTTTACAAATGTACATGTCTATAATAATTTGTACTTGGCCTTAAGAACCCAGACACATGCTAAAAATCACAGGTACAAATATAAATAGCAAGCTACTCAGGGTCAGGAAGACATAAACTTTCTCTTTAGAACCATATTTTATTTAATAAACTTTTAATAAAATAGTTAAGCATATGTATATTTGTATCATAGAAGGGTTAAAAGTGGAAAAAGTACTAATAAGCTATTGCAAAACCTTTAAATTAGGTTCTATTCACATCACAATTATGGCCTCTATTTAATATGCATGCCAGGAGAAACATGTAAACCAAATGCTTATGATGGATGTAATGCACTCGCACCTGTCAACCCTAGCATCCTATTGTAAAAGAAAAAATATATTTTTTAACTGTATGATGTTGTATGGAAAACAGTATTCTGATGCACTATTACATACTTTTTCTGCAGTATAGTTATGCAAACTGGCCTAACGGAAGCCATAAGTACACTCTTTTGTTGGCTGTTGGGCTATTCTAACTCTATGGACACCTTTAGTGTGTACATTGGAAGTTTAATCTGTGCCAATTCTCACATTACAGATGTATTGGAACATACTTAAACCTCCCATCAGTTGGACTGAAAGCCTGAGAACCAATTTAGGATATAAAACATGTTTAAATAACTGGTAGACACAACTGGTTAAAAATAGCTTGAACTCGAAAAATGTAATTCTTTTTACAAACTAAAAACCATTAAAAGCAAAAACACTATGGGACGAATTTATTAATAATGTCTAATACTTACAACAGTGTAAACTTAAACAAGACAGTCTAAAAATGCACCAGATTTATCATAGTAGTGCACGTTTAGACTGTTTAGTCTAACTTTATACCATTTAGTAGTTGTCTAAGATTATGCCAGGGTACAGCAACTGTGGCAAAATTTTGGCACATTTTTTGTGCATAGTGTCACATGCTCCTTCTCACAAAAATACACCCCCTTGATGAAGCCCCACTCCTTTTGGTAACTGAGGGACATAAGCATCTAAAAACTAGTCTAAAACATGTAAAATATGGCATAAAAATCCATCCCCATATTCCAGGGCATATTGTGCCTTAATTCTGGTACACCTGCCATAATAAATGTGCTCCTGTATCCATGAAATTAAAAGGCTTTATCTGTCATTGGACACAGGCAATAAACAGCTTTACAAACAACAATAGCCGCAAGATGTTTGAAGCTTTAACAAACGGCTTTAATTTAGCCCAATAAATTAAAATTAATTTAACTAGTATCTGTGATAAAATCTCCAAAGAAGTGTCTTGATCTTTAAAGGGGTATTCCCATAATAAGTATTTATTACACATCTACAGATATGAGGCCCTTCCAATGGGTGTTTGGGTGAACAAGTTTGGGTGAACAAGGTCCTACTGATACTCCTTTGTTGATTGCTAGCATGTGTGCTCTCCATATATTTCAACGGTGAAATGGCCATCATCTGCATTGAAGTCTGTAGGAGTTGCAGAATGAGCAGAGCAAGCAGTAGAGTCAGGCAAATGGATCCCTGTTGTCCAGACAAATAAAGTCCCAAAGGTGGGACCCTTATCTTTTTAGCCATTTGTGGAATATTGCATGAATATGCTATAAATGAATAGAATTGAAATCCTACTGACAGTTTTAATCTATGTTCAATTTTACGAATTTGAACAAAACTTCATCTTGGATTGAATATTGTAATAAAAAATGAAGTATTGTAGTTAGAGATGGGCGAATTTCTCAAAAATTCGGCTCGGTCACTTCGCCGAATTTTCCGACAAAAATTACTTTGTCTCGAATTACTTTGGCACGAATCGCGTTAAAAAACGGCTATCTCCAGGCTGCACAGAGCCTGCAGGGTGCTGTAGAACGTTGTGCCATGCTTAAATATGCAGAGGGAGCTTGGTTTGGTCTTCATACAATGTTGTGTTTTAGTATGACACGCACATGACTGCCGCCGCTCTTAGAATCGCTTCACTATAAAATTCCCTGGGCACTTAAGAGGGCAAACTGACCAAAAAACTGAAGCGGGAATGTTGCCTGATAAAGTCATGTCAGCGAAAGCTGGAAAAAAAACAAGCTGAGAGCTCAGGTGGCAACATAAGTGACAGAGTGTGGAGGTGACGGCGGCAGCAGCATGAGGTCACAATGGCACAATGACATTCTGGAGGTGGCAAAAACTGGAGTAGGCCACAGAGTGGCACAAAAGAAAACAGTGTGGAGGTCACGGCAGCAGCCACAGCAGCAGCATGAGGGCAGGCAGTGGCACAATGACATTCTGGAGGTGGCTAAAACAGGAGTAGGCCACAGAGTGGCACAATGACAGAGAGTGGAGGTCATGACAGCAGCCACAAGAGCAGCATGAGGTCAGGCATGGCAGAATCACATTCTGGAGGTGGCAAAACAGTAGTAGGCCACAGAGTGGCACAATGACACAGTGTGGAGGGCACGGCAGCAGCAACATGAGGTCAGGCAGTGGCACAATGACATTCTGAAGGTGGCAAAAACAGGAGTAGGCCACAGAGTGGCACAATGACAGAGAGTGGAGGTCAAGAAAGCAGCCACAGCAGCAGCATGAGGTCAGGCAGTGGCACAATGACAATCTGGAGGTGGCTAAAACAGGAGTAGGCCATAGAGTGGCACAATGACACAGTGTGGAGGTTACGGCAGCAGCAGCAGCATGAGGTAAAGACAGGGGCAAAAAGGGACTTTCTGGAGGGGGCAAAACAGTATAGGCCACAGAGTGGCAAAAATGACACAGGGGGAGGCACAAACAGCACAGCAGGGAGGTCAGGCAGTGGCACAATGACATTTTTAAGGGGGCTAAAACAGGAGTAGGCCACAGAGTGGAAACAATACAGAGAGGGGATTTTCACGACAGCAGCCCAGCAGCAGCATGAGGTCAGGCAGGGGACAATGCCCTTCTGGGGGTTTGGCAAAACAGTAGAGGCCACAGAGGGCACAATGAAAACAGTGTGGGGGTCCGACACAGCACATGAAGGTCAGGCAGGGCATAATGACACAGGGGTGTAGGTGACCACACAGCAAAAACCCCGCACATCAGGTCAAAAGAGTGCAAAAAGACAAAATTTTGGGATGTCACGGCACCAGAAACAGCAGCAGCGCATGAGGTCTAGAGGGGCCCAAATAAACAGACTGTTGAGGTGGGGGGAAAATACCAGTCCCTGGTAAAGATGGGGGGTAGGCAGATGGAAAAACTTCGGGCAATTTGGGGCCCAAGGGCGGGGGGGGGGCATCAAATAGGGGTTTGAGGCGGGTTTTTTGGGAACCCCCAAAACTGCCCGCCAAAGGGCCAAGGGGTGTGGGGAAAATCCTGGCCTCCACGCCTGTTTCACCCTTGCCCAAAGGTCAGTCTTTCAACATTTCCCATGGACAAGGGGGTTTCCCCCTTGGGGAAATTTGTTTGGCCCCCCGCACTGATCACCCCTCTGATGCCATACAACGGGCCGGGGAAAGAAAGCTTCCCCCCTTTGAAAAACCCCAAAAGTTGGGGCCCACACATCCATTTTGGGCTGCCCAGAAAAATTCCACAATCTTCTAAGGGTGGCAGAGTGCGCCAAGAAGGCCACCACCTGTTGGTTCGGGGACGCTCCAGTCCTGCTGCTGGCTGCTGGGACTACCCTCCTCACTGGGCCCAGGGAAGGAAGCTTTTCCCTCATGACCCCAAACCCAAAGGTTGCTCCCCTGATGGAGCGGAACTGCTCCAAACCCTCCCCCCCACCCCCCCCCCAGCACCACAGCAGTAGACGTGACGCTGACGAACCCCCCGGTCAGAACCTGCCCAAGAGGAGGGACGATCCCGGGCACATAGGCAGCGGCCAATTTCCACGAAGGATTTCCCTAAGTATTTGAGTTTGTCCTCCCTCTCGCATTTGGAAAAAAGGCCCCCTTTTTGGACCGGTACGAGGGTCCAAGGGGGTTTGGAGAAGCCAAAAGTCACCCCTCTCCCAAATTTGGAACTTTTCCCGGTGTCACTACCCAAAGGCAAACCGCATGCTGTGGGGCCATCTCACAAGTGACTCCGAGGGGTTTTCCCCCGCCTCCATCCCCCACGGGTATACTGTCAGGGTCCCTTTCGGGATCCCCTGGGTCTTCCCCAATCCCCCAAACACCTCCACCAGCTCTCCGGGGCCCCCCCTCTCTTGTCACCGGGGTAAAAAATCCACTCATTTCACCAAAAACCAAGCTTCTGCCCCAAAGCCCTCCCCTTTCCCTTTTCCATTCCCCACCGGACTCAAGTGGCCACAGAGTAGTCCCATTTCTCCAGCCCCCTTTCCCAGACGGGTTTTTCAGCATCTTTTTTCCAGGACATGAAAGGCATTGGGAAGGGTTTTTTTAAATAAATTCCCGTGGGCCCCCTTGGGGGCAGAAAAATAACTTGGCCTCCTCAATGGCCTCAACAAGCGATAGGTGACACGCATGAGCGCCACTGGCTGACATCAAAGTTACACAGGGGAGTTCTCCTGTCCCACCGGGGATCACAAAAAATCTTACGGCCCTTTTTCTGTTCATACGTCGGGCCAAAAATGTGGGAGGCTGGAATTCCACGGCTGGAAAAAAAATTCCCCATATCAGAGTGTAATTTGGGGAGGGGCCCCCTTTTGCCAAAAAAACTCGAGGAGGGGGGTTCCTGTCTTTTTAGGGAAAGGAAAAAGTGCATGCACAGTTTCCGGCCCCTTTTTTAGAATCTTCTAAGATCTGTGGAAGGAATTCAGGGAAACCCTTTTACAACAAGAAATTTTTCACGTGCCCATGCAGGGCGCATGGGCCCCTCCCTCCTCGGGGGCAGCGCGGACCCTCAATTTTCCTCCCAAATTGGGCCCGTCACCATTTTTGGTTTTCCGATTTTTGCAGGGGTTGGGGGCAGAGAAAGCCACACTTTGATTTCTTGCTGCATTTCCCCGGGGCATTCCTCCCCTGTGTGACTTTGTTTGCCGGGGCAACCCCGGGTAGAACTTTTTTGGGCAACCCCCTGTGCCCAAAACATGTGGTTTTATGGAGCATACTTGTGGAGGGTGAATGGTGGTGGTTTGGAAAGGGGGAGGGAGGCGGACATTGACGCAACCCCCAGCAGGGGGTTATGAAAAAAAGGTTTGGAGAAAAAAAAAGGCGTCCCCGTCCAAATTGTTGGTTTTCCTTTTTTTAGGAACACAAACAGCCAGGGGGCCGTAAAGGGGCATGTCCCTGGCCCTGGGCCGAGTTACAAAACTCCAACGGGCCCCCGGGTTTTTTGGTCACCTTTTGGGAAAAAAATGATAAAGCTCAAAGGGCCCGGGGGCCCCCTTTCTGGGTTTTAAATTTTTTTAATGGGGTGCCCGGAAAAAAAAAAAAAAAAAAAAGGGGGGGAAAAAAAAAAAAAAAAAAAAAAAAAATTTACCGCCTTTTTGGGAAAAAAATACCCTTAATCTTCATCTCTGTTGGCAAAAGCCATTAAATTTTTTCTGAAATTGGGGGCAAATTGGCCCCCCCATTTTTGGGAAAAGGGGGGACTTTCAAATACCAACAAACTTTTTTAGGGCACGGTCAGCTGCTCGGGCCAATTAAAGGGGGGTGGTTTTTGGGGGCGCATACTGTTTTTCCTTTGCAATTTGCCTCGCTTTAAAGGGCTTCTGGCGCCATGGTAACGAGGGCAGGGAGCATCCTTTTTCCCGGGGGATGAAAGTCAAAAAGGGGAAACACTCCCTCCAGAGGGGTTTGGGGACCTTGACTGGCTGAAAATTTTGGGAAGCGTTTTCCACTTTGGGCCGCCTTTCTGCGCTTTCGGCGGCAGGATGGGGGCCACCACAAACTTTAAAAAAAACCCCAAAGGTTTTTTCCCAGGCCACCGGGGGGGTGACGCCGGGGATGAAAAAGGGCGCAGGGCCGTGGTGCCAACATTTAAACTCCCCGGCCACGCTTCAAATTTTTGCCCACCCGATTCTACATATACCCATATTCGGGGGCCCCCCGGTGTCCTTTTGCAAATAACCGCCACAAACCGGCCGAAATTTGCTGAATTTTACCCCCGGCCCAAAAAAAGGCTTCCCCCACTTTTAGGGGACTACTTTCCGGGGCCGGGTGGGGCCTTGGGGGTGGAAGACCCCAGGCCGGGTACTTTTTTTGGACCTTCGAACGGGTTTTTTTTTAACCCCGGTTGGTGCTTTGGGTCCCGGGGGGCCCCTTTTAAAACTTTGGGGTGGGGTATCCGCGGGCTTTACGGCCCCACAACCCACTTGGGTGGGGTGCCCGGGTGTCCCGAACGCCAAGCTGACACCCCCCCTTTTTCCTTTCGAATTTTTAAAAAAAGCCCTTTTCCTTTCCCCCGGCTTCCCAAAATTTTCGAGTTTCGGGTTCCGGCTTTACAAAACAACACCTAAATTTTGTTTTTAATTAACTGGGTTCCCCAACACCGGTTTCTTTTGGTTTATGGGGAGGGGGCTTTAACCCCCTTCCAACAAAACATAAACCCCCCAAAAGCCCTCCCCACACCCAATTTAAAATTTTTCCGCCAAATTTCAGAGAAAACGGGGAAAAATGGCCCCCATTTCTTTGGTTCCAAGGGGAAAAAACTTTGACTGCCCCCTCAAAAATTGTTCAAACCCTCGCTTTAAATAGTGGCCTGAAAACCCAGCCACATAGTTAAAAAAACTTCTGGCTGGGGGGGAAAAAGGATGGGACAAAAAGGCCCGGGTTGGGGGACAGGTTTTTAGGGCCGCTGACCCACCCCCCCCGGGCCAAAGCCAAACTTAAAAGGGATGGGGTTCCCCGATGGGGAACCCCACCGGGGTTCTTGGGTGGTTTGGTTTGGTCAGAAATTTTATACTTTTGGGAGGGAAAGGTTTTGGAAAGACCTAGCACCCAATCAATTTAACCCCTTTTGAGTTTCTAGGGAAGCACACACGGGCCCAAAAATGACAGCAGCATTGTTGGCCTCACCGATTTCCCCCTGCTTCGACGTCCCCTTGCTGTTTTTGGCACCTGGGGGGGGGGGGGGGCCTTTGCCCCCCCCCCCCCCCCCCCCTAAGGGAATTTTTGGGGGCCCCCCAAAATAATTTAATTTAACCTTCTTTGGGTGAAAACAGTTTTTCAAAATGGAAAATCACTTTGGGATATCTGTATTGGGGGAAAAACAACCCTGAATTTTGACCCAAATTGAAACCCCCTAAAAAAAGCTTTTGGGAAAACCCAATTTTTGGAAAAAATAAATTGGCCCCCCAAACAAAAGGGGGCCCGGAAAAAATTTACTTGGGATTTTTTTCCGTTTTTAAAAAAACCTTTTTGTGTTTTTTTCTAAAAAGAATATTAAAAAGCACAAAAAAGCTTTTAATTAAAAAACCTTTGGGAAAATGAAAAATTTTAAGCTACAGAAATTTTTTCAAAAATGGCGGTAAAAAAAAAAAAAAAAAATTTTTTTTATTTTTTTTCCCCCCCCCCCATCCCCCCCCCCCCCCTTTTAAAGAGTACAAACTAGTAACCCGTTTAAATTAACCCCTTTTTGGAAAGTAAATTGCGCCAAAAATTTGAAAACAACCACAAAACCCACCGGAAACTTTTTTTGCTTTTTTACAATGGCGTGTTTTTTACCCCTACACAACAAGAGAAAAAATTTAATTTCCCTTTGCTTGTGAATTATGGCCCACAAAGGGAAAAATTTTATTTTTGGGGGTGAAAAGAAGGGTTTTTTAATTTTTACACCACAAGCAAAAAAAACAACGCATAAAATTTAACCCCCTGGAATTAAAAAAACGCCAAAACAATTTGAAGGGGAACCACAAAACCTACGGGCCTTTGTTAACGGTTAAAAATGGCGGGGTTTTTTTTTTTCCCACACAACAAAAAAGAAAAAAAAAATTAAAAATTAAAACCCTTTTGGGTGTTGAATTTAAACAAAAGGAAAAAATTTTTTTTGGGGGTGAAAAAAATGGGTTTCTTTTAGCACCCCAGCAGCAAAAAAGAAGGGGGTTTTTTTAAAACCCTGGATTTTTAAATTTTGGCCCCCAAAAAATTTGAGGCAACCACAAACTTACGAGCTTTTGTTTTGCGTGTTTCAATGGGGTGTTTTTTTTTCCCCAAAACAACAAGAGAAAAAAATTTGTTAAATTTAAAACCCTTTGGGTTTTGAAATTTAATGGACAGGAAAAAAAGTATTTTTTGGCGGTAAAAAAAGGGGGTTTTTTAAAATCACCACAGGGATCAAAACAACGCTTAATTAACCCCCGGATGTTTAAAATTTCGGCCAAAAACAATTGGAAAAAAGGGCCCAAAAAAGAAATTGGGGTAAAAATTTTTATTGGTTTTAAAAACCGGGGTTTTTCTTTTAAAAATACAAAAAGGAACAAGCTTAGAAACTCCCTTTTTTTTTTTCAAAAAAGGAGTGGCGGGTTTTGGGAATTTAACCCTGTAATTTTTCCCAGCTGCATTTGGGGCGCACATTTGGGCTTCAGATCCAATACCCCCAAAAATAGAAAAAAGGGGAAAATTTAAAGAAGCTCTCTGAACAAGCTGGAACAACCCCCCCCAAAAAAATTTGGCTTTTTTTAAAAAAAAAATTTTATTTTATTTTTAGTTAAAGCTAATTTTTCAAGCAAGGGCCCCGGCAGGCACCTTCCCCAAAACAGTTAAAAAAGGGGAAGCAAAATATGAGTCCCCGCCTTCCGCCCCGGAACTTTTTTTTATTTTGAAAAATTGACGTCCCAGAATCCCCCCCGGTCCTGATTGCTTCATCTCTTTCAAAATTTTCATGCAGGGTATGCCCTTTTTCCCCCAGAGTTCTTTGCCCCCCGTAACGCCCCTGGGCCGCCCCCAAAAAAATCAATACAACAAAAAGGGACACTTCGTTTTACCCCGAAGTACCCCAAAATTGGACTTCGTTCCGGGAAAAACCGAAGTTTTTTCCCTAAAAAATTTTAAAAAGAATTCCACTTTGTTAGAAACATTCGCCCTCTCAATTTTATCTTTAAATTTTATTTTACCAAATTTACATTGGGCCCCCATTTCCCCCATGGATTTCCTTTTAAGGAAAAAAACATTTTGATAGGTAATTGGCCAAAGTAAATTTTGTGATGGAAAATCTACGAATTTTTTTTTTAAAAGCTTTTGAATTAAAAAATTAGGTGCTATATAAACAATAGTTAAGAAAGAAAACTCAAATAATGTTACATATAAGACATGTACACATCATGATTAAGGAGGCGGTTTCCCCGAATGCTTTTTTTTTTACACCATCACAAAGCAAATTTTCACAAAAAATGGTCCTCAAATTTTTTTTTATGATCCAATAAAACTACAACTTTTTAAATTTAATCTTCTTGGGACTGAAACTACAGACGCTTGGGTAACACCATTTGAAAAGTTACATATATGTTTCCCAAAAGTTTACTTCTGCATAATTTTGAGGCAAATTCCCCTCCAATTTTTTATTTTTAAACCTCTTTTTAAGTAAAGCTTGCATTCCTTTAAACACGTAAAAAAGGGAAATTTTTCCATTTCCTTTTTTTCAAAAAAATAAAATTTTAAAAAAAAATCTTTTAAATTAAATTTCTCCCCAGATACCTTGTGCATAAATGAAAAGGGCACCACAATGAGGTGGTGCCTCAAAAAACTTTTAGGCCCGTGTTCCCCTATGCAATAAGCAATATTTTTACAGGAAAAAATTGGAAGCCTTTTTCCGGGTTTTAAAGGGGGAAAAGTTTCCCCCAACCCCCCCTAAAATTTTATCGTGGGAAAATTTTTCCGTGTTTTTTTTTGCCCTCTAAATTTCTGGCGAAGGGCGGCGGGAAATTAAAGGTTTAAAACCATATTTTTCTTTATAAGGAAAAACCCCAGGGGATTTACGCCCCCTCTCCCCCCTCTAAAAATACGATTTATAAATTTTAAAAGCGTGGGGAGATAAGTGACACTTATTCACGGTGCGAAAGCGCCGTGGAAATGCATTCAAAGGGGGCAGCAGCTGCCGCCCACCCCCCTCCCCCCCGGCCTCGCTCCCAAAGCACATGTATTACGGCGCGTACGACCACCGCAATACATGTGGAACAACCCTTAGCATAGTATTGCATCAATGGAACCCCTTTTTTTTCTCCTTGAACAACCGATGCCTTTTAAAGGGCTACAAAAACTAAAAAAGTGCAGGAACTTTAAATAAATTAAAAACAACACTGCCTGTAATATATGGTTATGAGAAACCTGAAATTATTTATATTTAGCAAGGATTAAATTGAGGATGAGAACAGTGGATCTTCTTTATAACAAGAAGGTCTTTGAATAAAACAGCCTTCTGGCCATTTATATTTGTTTTATTTCATAAATGGCTCAGGCGGGGGAAAAAATAAAAAAAAGGGGCCCCTCATCAAACTTTTCCACTCCCCCTTCGGCTTTATGGGGGCCCCCCAACCAGTTTCACCCGCTTTAATTTTCTCAAAAGTAAACCACAAAAAGGGAAATTTCACACAGCTGATTTGGAGGCTGAATTTTCAGCTTCCAAATCAGCGTCAAAACCTTGTCTGAAGAGCAGCTCAAAAGTTTCTCTTCAGGTGAGGTTTGGAAGAGGTTTTCAGGCCCGTTTTAAAAGGGTTTTGACAGGGTTTCTATGAGTTTTTTTTTTTGGGCATTTTTAAACCCGGTTTTCACCCAAAAACAATTTAAAATAACCAGCCTTCACTAAAAGCACCAAAAAGGGCAAATTTTTCCATTTTTTGAAGCTTTCTATTTTCCTATGGACATTTCAACAATTTTAAAAGTTTTAAGATTGACTGACCCCTTATATGTAGCACCCAAAAAAGGTCTAAGGGGCGTTCACACCCATTTTTGATACAATTTTGGATCCTGTTGGATCCCAAAATTTCATCCAAAAACGCTGCAGTGAACGATTGTAGACAGATCCAACACGTAACCAAACGCAGCGCTGTTTGGATCATGGGTGAAGCAGGATCACACCCCATATTTAAAATTGGGCTCCTCTGCGTCTTTCTGGTCAAAATTGACATGTCAGTTTTTGGAATGGGTCCGAAAGACCAATAACACCATCGTGATCACTCATGTTTTAACGCCGATTTTTTTTCATAGAAAAAAAAAAAATCACATTCTATTTATAAGATATGTGTTTGGGTCCATTTGAGGTCCGACAGATGGATCCAAACACATATCGAAAAGTGTGTGCTCATACGGACTCAATGCGCTGTGTCAACATACCCTAAAAAAGCAGCTAAAAAATGCATAAAGACCTTGTCAAGTGTGAACTACAATGCTGTTTTACATAGGAATCAATGAAAATTAACTGTTTCGGAGACTTTTTTACATTGTTTTGGGAGCGGAAATGCTGTATGAACATACCTTAACTAGCTACAAAAAAAGGGGCCCCCCCGTCTTTAAGGTGTAGCAGCCCACATTTTATATTGATAGGGCCGGGGGGAAAGGGGTAGAGAGAAAAACCAAGTAGGGTTTTGAAAAAAAACAATAGGGTTTAAATGTGGGGAATAAAAAATTTTTCCTTATTATTTTACAATTTTTTAAATTTTTTTTCGGGTTTAATAAATTACAAAAAAAGGCCCACGTTCCAAAACCGGTTTTAAATTTGGCTGCGGATTGGACCCCGGAAAAAAAACGGGGCCCCCGGTTTTTTCGCTGCAGTACGGCTCCAATCCGCCCTGTCATTACGGTAACCCCACATTTCCCCCATAGAAAAACATGGATTCCGCCGCTCCCCCCCCCCGCTCGGCTAATCCCCCGGGGGGGGGGGAGAAAGTGACATGCACTTTAAATTTAGGGCACGAAACGCGCTGGAATAATGCATTGTCTATGGGCCGGCAGCCCTTTTTCCCATGCGCCCCTTGTCCTTCCCCCTTTTTTCAAGCCAAAAACTGCGGGGGAAACCCCCCGCAATTTTGGGTTGAATAAGCCGTTAAAAAACGCCCCAAATGTCGGACAATCCCTTTAATTTTATAAAGGACAAAGAGAAATAACTATAACAGTTTACCAATTGCAAAGAAATTATTCAACCCATTGCAGATTAAGTTTATTTGCAAAATGTACAAATGTTCAGTAGTTTGCGAAAAAAATTAAAGAGCAATTAAAATTGCTCAACACAAGTAATTTAACAATTGATTTGTACACTTTGAGCACAAAATGCCTCATTTAATGACTACTGCAGTCTTAGGGGCCATTCGCACAGCGTTTTTGGATCTGTGTTGGATCCGAAAATCGCATCCAAAAATGCATTTTTTTGGGGATCGGATCCAACCCTGTTCCCCAGGGTGCGTTTGGATGCAGCCCGGGCGCACCCCATAATTTTAAAAAAGGGGGTTTTTGCTACATCTTTTGGACCAAGAATTGACATGTCAATTCTTGGAATGGATCCGAAAGATGGATCTGAAAGACACAATGAGACAAGAATTGGCAATCACTCGTGTGAACGCCGATGCGTGTTTCATATTAAAAGCAATGTAAATCACATTGCTATTTATTAGATATTGTACATGTTTGTGTCCGTTTGGGGTCTGACAGATGGATCCAAACGCGTATCTAAAAGCGTATGTTCCCACGGACTTAACATGCCGTTTGAACATACTCTTAGGGTATGCTCACACGGCCTTTTTGGATACGTTTTTTATTCCAAAAACATACTCAAAAGTGCTGCATAAAATGCATCCAACGTGTACCCAAAGTGTGGTGCATGTTTGGATGCATTTTTTCTGCAGCAGAAAAGCACGCTATAGATTTAAATAGGGTGTCTACTGCATCAAACAGATTAAGAATTGACATGTCAATCCTTTGAACGGATCCAAAGATGCATCAGAAAGACACATGTAAAACACGGATTGCCTGAAGGCTGATGCATTTTTTTTTACATTAAAAGCAATATAAATCACATTGCACATTGTTAGATGCATGTTTGGGTCCATTTCGGATCCGAAACATGGATCCAAACGGGCATCTAACGTAACACTGTGTGAACATCCCCTTAGAATTATTCATCCCCTTCATAACAAGTGTCTTTAGAACTTAGTAGAGGACCTTTTTACTTTTATGACCTGTTGTAAAATTGATGCATGACCAAACACCAGCATTCCTGAGCAAACCTAGACAATTCCTCATTGGTTATGGTCTCCAGTTTTGTGCTGAAACTGCCTTCTTCCAAACTCACCAAAGCTTTTTTATGGGGTTTAAATCAGGTGATGGTGGCAGCAACTCCAGAATCTTCCAGGACTCCTGAAACCAAGCCCTGGTGGATTTTGAACAATGGTTTGGATCATTCTTCTGTTTCAAGGTCCAAGGAGCTTCAGTTTATCCACAGAAGACCACCCTTTACCCACCCTTGGTTGAACTTGATGGACACGTCTTTATTCAACTGTACTAACTATGTAACTATGTAACTTTGTCAGGCATGATGTTTTCTTAAAGGATTTACTGATACTTGATTGAATCCATCTTGCTCCCCACACACTGCTGGTTTCCAGTGCCAGGGGAAGCAAAGCAGCCCCAGAAGTTTTGGCATTTTGTTCTGTGGAGTGATGAAACAAAACTGGAATTTTGTTTTCTGTTTTTGCAAACAAACTGCTAATTTGTAATGGGGTACACATAACTTTAATGACAACTACTGTATATGTAGTTTATGCCAAACCATTTTCTAAGGGCAGATCGATTTTCAGAAATCTGGGATGTTAACTATGAACAAGTACCACTTGTTTAGACGTGCATAAGTATGCAATATAAAGTGTATCTCCATTTATGTTTTTGATATTATAATAATAACATTCCTTACACTGTACGGATGCAAAAGCCAAGTCTTCGGAGAGATATCAAGGTTGGTTTGATCTGTAACGAATTTGCAATCTCCCAGTATAGTGCAAGATAAGTAAGTAATGAAAACTGAAAAAAAATGTTATTAAATTTGATTTCATGTAAAGAGCTGGACCTCATTACTGCATTTATTCCTCAGTAAACACTTCCCTTCTATCTGTAATTGTAGTCTGGTCTTGTTCTTGTGCAGCTCCTAATCCCATTCAGTGGTGTGATGTCTGCTACTCATTTGTATCTGTCTGGCTGAGTTTTACCGCTTCTCACTTAATGTTTATTTTTGTCTATATAATTTTTCTTTTAATGAACATTATCTGTGTTTTGCAACTGCTCATTTTAGCATTGCAAGGCATGGTAAAAGTTAAAATGGGATTTTAATGGATGTAATGGAATTATCAATAAAGTAATATGTTAGGGAAGAAGTAATACGTGTTTCTAACTTCTAGTTGGTCTTCATAAATACAGTGTTGAAGGCTAAAGTGAATGTTCATCCTTGGCAGCTTGCGGTAATAATCAGGACAGAAACAGAAGCAGAAGTAACTGGCATTAACCCCTTACCAACACTTGACGTATATTTACATCATAATACTGGTAAAAAGGTATGGAGTGAGCTCGCTTGCTGAGCCTGCCTCATACCCAGCAGGTGCCAGCTAGTTATTACAGCCAGGACCTGTCGCTAACAGCCGGGATCAGAAATAACTCAGATCGTGGCTAATTAACCACTTTGACTGTGGCATCTAAATGATTGGAAATTGCCATAACCGCCTATTGTTTCCCTCAATCAGCTCCTCATGATGCAATCGAAAGGTGGTGACCAGGGTTTTAATAAAGGCCTCTATGGCTGCCATCTTCATAGGGTTGTGCCATGAAAAAGTTGGCCGCAACTCACAGTGCCAACTGGAGTGCTGCCTGCACTTGTGTAGTCATTCTCCATTCTGTTCTATGGGAGTTGTGAGAACAGGTGAGTCATGCATTCAGCTCTGCTTGGACCTCCCATAGATCAGAATGGAGAGTCATGCGCAAGTGTGACCGACTCTCCAGTCTGCGATGTGACTTTTGGGAGCCCATTCCCAAAATAGGTGCATGTCCCAGAGGTGGGACCTGCACCGATCAGGCAATGATGGCATATCCTAGCAATTATAGCGATATGCCATCATTGTCTGTCATGGTAGAACCCCTTTCATACTGCTTTTACACCCTGCTTAAAGCATTGTGTAACAGGTAAGCCATATTAGAATGCTATTCTGCAATACTGTTACAAGCAATTTCTCCCAATATGGGCCAAGTACCTCAGTAGGGAGGCTAAAAATAAGAGATAGAAAAAAGTTTTAAAATTATAAAAATAAAAGCCCAAAACACCCCCATTTTTCCATTTTACAAATAAAATAAGTGAAAAAAATAAAGTAAAAAAATTGGTATAATGCGTTCATGAAAGTCTAATTTATCAAAATACAACATTATTTATCACCAAAGTGAAGACCACATGATAAAAAAAACATACCCAATGCCAAATTGTTCTTTCTGGTCACATTGCCAACTCCAAAAAATTGGAAAGAAAAAAAATCATGTATCCCAAAATGGTACCAACAAAAGCTACGCTTTAACACTCACATAGGTCTAGAATTGAAAAAAATAAATGCAAAGCAAGTTTTAAAAATACTATTTTTTTTTCTTTTTTTTAAAGTAGTAAAACATAACAAAAACGCTAAAAGTGTGGTATCGCCAGTGTTGTTTCGACCTGCAGAATAAAGAAAACATGTTATTTATAAACTCCATAAAAATGAAACCCCATCCAAAAAATTCCACCTCACAAAGAAATTGTGGAGATCCTTTTTACTGACATATCTCTGCTGTTTTGCGATGCAGATATTGCCAGTGCAGTTTTTACAGGTGACATGCACATTCAAACAAAGTTTTTCGTTACGCTGGTGATGTTAAAAAAAGTCTGGCAGAAAATCCATGCAGTGCGGACTACTGAACTGATTTTCTATTTAAGTCAATATTGACAGTCGGTTTACAGACGGTTTTCAAATCTGAAAAAGGTCTATAAATCCAACTGAAAACCCCGCCGTGGGGACGTGATCTTAATTATTTCACCGGTACAAACTGCTCTCACAAAAGCACAGCAGTTCCCTGGAAAGACACGTGATTTTTCTGATGTTTTTTTTGGTCTGCACAGGATACACAACCGAACTGTAAAAAAAAAAAACTGCAAAAAAGTGCTATGTGAAAAAACCTAGGCTAAATTCACATATAGTGGTCTAAACACAGCTGAGGTGCACCCGAATCTACACTGACCTGCCAGTCTTCAAATGAGAATCAGCTTCAAGCACTTGGCTTGGTAATGGCTGTGCATTTACTGTGATTACGGGTGTTTTTACACAATGTGTTTATGTCATGATTAAAAAAAAAACACATCAAAAATTAAATTGGTTATGTGGCTTTTAAAAGTGAAACAAATCTATTTTATTTAATTAACCTCACAGTTAATAACTGCATCACACAATCATGAAAAACTGCGGGTGGTATTTAACTGCAATAAAATTGCAGTGTGAATACCTCCTAATTTGTGCCCAGGAAATTGCTTCAAGTGATTTTCAATTGATAACCACTGTGGGTGTTTTCACACAGTGTGGTCCTGTTGGGGTGCGTTTTTGGTGCGTTTTTGATGTGTTTTCTTGGATGCATTTTTTTAGCACAAATGTACAGCGTTAATTGCTATGCCATTTCTGCACAAAAAACGAATCCAAAAAACGCACCGTGTGAAAGCACCCTTGTGGTGGTTTAGGGCCGGTTCAAACGGCTTATTCAAGCTGTAATTGCGGGACGGATTTCGCTCGCAATTACGGCTTGAATAAGGGGCGGGTTGGGGGCGGGGGCGCAGCTCCCCGGCCCGATAGACTTTCATTATCCACAGCGCGTATCCCGCCGGGATAATGAACATGTCACTTTCTCCCTGCCTGGCGTATTTGCCGAGCGGGGAGCAGAGACGGAATCCACAGTTCTCTATGAGAACTGTGAATTACCATAATGGCTGACACGGATTCCAGCCGTATTGCAGCACAGAACGGCGCATAATACGGCTGCAATCCGTGCCTGAAATAAGCCGTGTGAACGGCCCTTTACCAGCATGGATTAAATAAAAACTGGAAAGTTCTTTTGATTTACTGCAAAGTTGGAGTACTGACCACTTGACAATACAATGTCCGTATAAAACTGCATGCGCTTTACCACAATTTTTCAGTTGAAACGTGGAAAATAAAGGTTATTCATTTATTTTAAAAAAATGCTAAATCAATCACCACATTGTAAAACTACGGCAAATTGCAGTAAAAATTATATAAGTAGTTTTATATGTATGCAGCTTTGATTCCTTTTTTCTGCACTCAAACTGCACTGTGTGAATACATCCCTGACTTGCTAACCAGAACAGATTCAGGCATTAAAAGAAAACAAATAACAAAGAAAGTAAGTAGTGTTGAGCGATTATTATCGACAAAGTTGAAATCAGCACGGTTTTTATGTTGATCGGATTTTTTAGATCACGCGATAATTTAGGTTAAAATCTGTGCATAATCTATTAATATTGCGCCATTTTCGGCGCTTTCTGTCATTTTGGCGGCCAGCAAATCAGCTTAGAGAATAGAGCAGGGTGAGTTGGGTGTGCGACGTCATGACTGGGATGTGTATGGTTGCGTTTGGCGGGAACGAGCACATGACCTCGTTTTACATAGAACACCCTTCCTTTCATGATTAGAAAATGACGTTACGTTGGCTATCGACAGGGGCGATAGTCGGGCCACCATCGATAAGGTTTTCGATAGGGGGAGCAGTCGATTATGACGATGACCATTAAGTCTATGGGAACAACAACACCTTTCATTTTTACACCCAAACAGAGCGGGAGAAGCTGGAATTAACAGCCAAACATCAAATGGTACCCTACATCTTGGCACAACACTTTTGGGATAAAACCACAGAAAAAAAGTCAACCCATTCACTATCCCGCTTGTACCCCAGCATGACCCTTAAACCTCATCACCCCCAAATTTAAAAAATGCCAGAAGGCAGTATTATTTGAAACCCCATTTTACTTTAACTGGGCTTGAATATCCCTTCCTGGAACCAGAGACCCAAAAAACCTGCATACCCACAAATTTAAAAAAATGCTGGAAGAAAGTAAGTCGGAACCACCATTTAGTTTAACTACATTGACAGAACTGCCTGGACCCAATACCCTTAAACCTGTCTGACCCCCAGATTAAAAAATCCGGAAAAAAAACATCTTTCAACCACAATTTTAGTTTTAAATAACTTTTTCAAACCCCTTTTTTGGGCCGCAGCAAACCCTTTAAAATTTTCTGACCCCACAATTAAAAAATGCCGGAAAAATAGTCTTTCAACCACCATTTTTGTTGAACTGGACCTTGACAAACCCGTCCCCGGACCGCAGCATGACCCTTAAAACCTGTCTGACCCACAGATTAAAAAATCCGGAAAAAAATCTTTAACCACCATTTTAGTTGAACTGACATATACTGTCCCTTCCGGGCCACAGCAGACCCCGGGCCGGGGTTTTCAGTGGGGCGGTAGACCCAGGCTGGCGCCCTCATCTATTAACACCAGGGTTTAAAAAGCCCTGTACGAAAACTGTCAGCGAAGCAGAGTGCGGGAACGGAACTGTGAGAACTCCAGCCTCCCCGTACCAGTCAAGACTGGGTAGCGCTTGCCCCTCCTATGATGCGGGGGCCAATTTTACTTCACTTGGGGAAAACTGGGGGTTAACGCTCCTGTTTCACCCAGGTGCCCTTTTCCCCTTGGGATTCTTTTTTCCATTTTACTCAAAGGCTCGAGAAAATTTTCTCTGTTTTGTTCTCTGTCCGGCTCCCTACTCCATGTCCCGAATAACCTACTCGTTTAAGTTTTCTGTACCCCCCCTTGTACAATTTGAGGAATTTTTTTAACACTATTTTGTACATGCAATTTTTAGTAGTTTAATTCAGAAAACACATTTTTTAAAAAAGATGGAAAACCCACCATGTCTTTGTTTTTCATTTTTTAATTTCATTAAATGGGTTTCTCAATACAGGGGTTGATACTATTTAAAGATCTTGCAAAAAAAAGCCCTTTTTTCAATATTTCCCCTTAACAGTGTCCACCTATTTCCCGTTTCGACACCCATCACCCCTTTAGCCACTCTTTACAATTGTGAAGAACAAATTTGTTAGAAACAAAATTTTTTATAAAAGGGGGCCCGTAGTAAGCTGCATTTTAAACAAAAACCTCCAAAAATTAAACAGACCCTTACCCTTTGGGCAATTTTAAGAACAAATTTCGTTAAAAAACATTTTTTTTTATAATAGGACCGTAGTCTAGCTGCATTTCAAAGCAAAAACCCCCAAAAATTCAAAGAGACCCTTTAGCCACTTTGGACAATTTTTTTAAGAACAATTGTTAAAACAACATTTTTTTTATTAGGGCCCGTAGTATTGCTGCATTTTTAAAGCACATGACCCAAAAAATTTTAAAAAATGACTTTCACCAAGTTAAAAATTGTGAGGGGAAAATGCCACTTAGATTCCACATTTCTGTTCCAAAGGACCAAAAATTGCTGTATCTCACAGACTGACCCCAAAAAAAATTAATAAAATACTTCTCACCACTATTAAAATTGTGAGGGAAAATCCCTTAAAAGCCCATTTTTTTTCCAAAGGGCCCAAATTTTTTTGCTGTACTCCGGAAACATGACCCCAAAAAATTTAAATATGACTTCTAGCCACTTTTAAAAAAATTGTGAGGGAGAAATGCCATTAAAAAGCCACATTTCTTTTCCCCAAAGGACCATAATTATAGTTGTATCTCACAGCAACGACCTAAAACCATTGACAATGCAAAAACTTTTTAAAGATAAAGTGAGAAAAATGAATACGGTGTTGTCAAAAACCCCTTGGTGTCTTTTACAGTCTCCTCACACAAAACCCAAAATGAACGTTGGGAAAAGAGAATAAAAATTGCGTAAAAATGATTTTTTTAAAAACTTTTTTTAAGGGACCATTTCTGTTTGAAGTAAATGTAAGTAGCCAAAAATAACGGTGACCTCGAAATTTGGGGCCACAACATCATCAGAGATCCATGCCTGATTCATCTTGATAAATCAAACGATCCACATTATTGTAAAACCCGGAGCTTTTTGTCTGTAATGATTTCCTCCACTTGCGAAGGGCCCCTCAATATACGCTGGCGCTGGGCAGGAAAACACCTCTATGCATGACGAGACGTCGGGCCCATTCGTCCATTTTGGATACCCAGAAGTCTATTGGGCCCCGGAACACACCCAAAAAAACATCGGTGTTGAGCGCAATAGCCCCGTGACCTGATTTTAAGCTGATCCTGTGTTTTGGGATGGTGCCCTGCTTTTGCATGCGTTGGGGGTGGTAAACAAAGATTGCCAAGGTCACCCATTAGGCATCTGCCCCCTTTGCCTGCTGCTCGGGACGGCTACTTGCACCACGCGCCCGGCTGATTTGTTCCACGTGGCATTTGGGGAACGTGAGCAGACCCAACAGATTCCCCAGTTATCAATCAGCAAGTTCTCCATTTCCGCATTTTACCTCTTTTTGGGTGGGGGGAAGGGAAAAGTGCTGAGTTTTTTTTTTTGTATGGGGATCCAGGAGGGGGCCACCCCAAAAATGTTGTTCATTTTGAGGGCCTTAATGCGGGGGACAGTTGGAGGAAATGGAGCACCCAAGCATCATGTGAGAGAGGGCCCTTTGATTTCCCAACCCCCGGTCGAGGGGCACTAGCAAACGATTTTCCTCATTTTTCCCCGGAGAGGTGGGGGGTGGAATTCCAGCGTGTTGCCATGTAACAATGAGCGGTTGCGGGAAGGCCGAGCTACGCTGCAACCCCAGCCAGGCGGGACGAAGGGGTGCGAACGGGGGAAGTGCAAACTTGATTTCGACCCTCTACGGGCAGCCCAGACCCGGGTACTCTTTAGAAATTTCTGGACGACAAGGTTATGACATGTGCCAGGCAGGGTTGTGCTCCACCCTACTGATTTTACGGGGGGCCAAAATTTTCGCTTTATCGCACACCACCTTCCCTGGACAAGGTTTTTGGCCCCCGCCAGCGCTGGGTCTCTTTGCGGAAGCCGTCCACAGCTTGACCTGTGTGTGGATGGTCTCCAAGACAGATTAATTTCAACACGGCCTGGTTTCTGGGGGGACGTGATGCCCACCAGAAACCCTTTGGGGGAAAGCCCTGCACACCCGGGGTTTTTTGAAGAGCGGCCCGACCCTGAGAGCCACCGTCCCCCCGGGGGGCATCCCCCCCCCAGCTCCCCCAGTGGCTGTCACAGAGATATGCAGCCTTTGGCCGTGCTTACTAGCCATGGTCGGGGGTCAGATGGATTTTTCCCGGGACACAGATGCAGAAAATGGCTTGAAATTTTAGATAACTGGCGGGGCAGGGCGGCGGCTTTTCTGCAAAGAAATGCCTGCTCGGCACTGGTTTTTGGGGGGCAGGAAAGCCCCCATCGAGTCCACCAGCGGAAAGGCAACATTTCCCAAGGTCAAAAGCCTAAATGCCGACTTTTCAGGGTTTTGCTTTGGGAGGTTTGGGTTAAAGTGTTTTTCTGCCCCCAAACCTGGAAGCAAACGCTGGCTGCTAGGCCGCTGTACGGGGCAGGTGTCAAACTGGGGGAAGGAAAGGGGTGGATGGGTCCTGGGGTGGATGGTACTCGGGCACGGTGGGCTGAAGTGGAGGCTGATCCCTGATAAAGACCCCTGAGAGACAGGGGCGCTGAGGAACATTGGTGGTGGGGGAGGGGGAGGAGGCGGAGAAGAGGGTGTGACAGTGGTTGGGGGCCGGCGTCGTCGGGCCTTTTTGGCCAAGTTTTGCCTCCTTTTAACTCAGCATTCGCTGCTGTGACTAGACATGTTGGTGGTGGTTCCCCACCAAGGGTTCTTGCCTCACTTTGCGTTTACGGAAAAGGGCGGAAATGACATGCGGGTGAACAGAGGCTTGCTCAAAGAAGCCCAGGCTTGAGGGTCCTGGCCCTTTTTTGACACGATAAGCGAGGAGGGGGGTTTTGCGCGCCCGGGGCTGGGGAATCTATCGCAGACTTCTGCCACCCCCCCTTCCCCTTTTTGAGGGGAACCCTATAAACCCAAAACCCCCTCGTCTTCTTGCTCGTCCAGTATGAAGCGCTCGCAAGAAAATCGCTGAAAAACCACGTTGACCCGAAATGTCTCATCATAACAAGGTGATTTTTGTCGTCCGCATTCGCACCAGAACTGCGGGCTAAAAGCAAGAGGGACTGCAAGGCGTTGCCGACCGCCTGGGATTTTTGCGATTGCCCGCTTCCTTCTTCCCTTGGGGCACCATAACTGGGCGTCAGACAGGAAAATCATCTCTTTGGCCTCTTGATCTTTTAAATGCTTCGACCCCAACCGCTTTTTGTCTCAAATAGGTTTCAAAAAAGGGATTTCCACAGTGGGGGGTACACAGTTACTTTTGGGCTGCTTCATGTTGACGAGCTGTTATGCTGATGGACGACATTTGGGGCCCGTGACTGGGGACAGGAGCAAAGACTGAGGATGCGGGTTGCATTAACCACTGAAGGACAGATTGGCGACGTGTTCTTTATAAGATTCACAGGGCTCTGACCCACGTGACGGGCCTGACGGCCCCCTCAATGATGCCCGCTGGCATGCGGGGTTTGTCGCCAGCATGGAAGGAGACCCCTTTAAATAACCCCCCCCCCCGTTTTCCCCTAACCCCCCAAAAAACAAAAAAAGGGAAAAAGGTTTTTAAACCAAAAAAGGGAAAACAAAAACAAAACCCTCAAAAAAAAAAAACATTAAATAAACCAAAGAACACAATCCAAACCCCCCAAATAAAAAAAAACAAATTTAAAAAAAAAACCACAAACAGGGGAATAAAAAATTTACAAAAAAACAAAGAAAAAAAACAAAGCAAAAAAAAATTTTTTTAACGGAAAAAAATTTTTTTCCCCAACAAAATAAACAACACAAAAAACAAGGGGCCAAACCAAAAACCCAAAAGTCAAAAAAAACTATCTTTAATGTATTTTTGGGTAAAAAAGGTATTTTTTTTTGGAAACCATCAAATTCACCGTGGGCTAAAAAATTGCGATTCAAATTTTTTTGCAAGGTGCCCCAAAAACAAATTGTGCCCAAATCAAAAAAAAACGAACTGTAATTATTGGATAAAAAAGGTTTTTTTGGCACCCATCAATTCACCTGTGGTTAAATAAAATTGCGATTCAAATTTAAAGCAGGTGGCTCATAAAAACGGATGGGCAAAAATCCAAAAACACGTTCTGTAATGTATTCGGATAAAAAAGGGATTTTTTGGACCTATAATTCACCCGGGGAACTAAAAAATTGCGATTCAATTTAATGCAAGGTGCCCCCAATAACAAACTTTATGCAAAAGTCAAAAAACACGTATCTGTAAAGTATTTGGGTAAAAAAAGGTATTTTTGGCACCTATAAAATTACCGTGGTAAAAAAAATGCGGATTTAAATTTAATGCAAGGTCTCATACAAACTGGGGCGGGGCAAAAAAGTGCCAAAAAAACACTATCTTATTGTTAAAAATTCGGATAAAAAAAGGTTTTTTTTTGGCAAAAATATCAATTTAACTTGGTGACTAAAAAATTGCAGTATTCACATTTTAAATGCAAGGTGAAACAATGAACAAAGGTAGTGCACCAAAGTCAAAAAACACGTTCTTTTTTTTATTCGGGTAATAAAATATTTTTTTGGCACCTATCAATTCACCGTGGTAACTACACAATTGTGGGTTCAAATTTTTAAATTCAAGGTGGGTCTATCAACAAATCTGGGGGTCAAAATGCCCAAAACACTATCTGTAATTATCGATTTTAAAAGGTTTTTTTTGGCACCTATCAATTCACCGTGGGAACTACACAATTTCTGGATTTAAATTTAACTGCAAGGGGGCTCTATCAACAAAAATTTAACTGGGCAAAAGTGCCAAAAAAACGACTGTAAAAATTTTTCGGATAATAAAAGGTATTTTTTGGCATAAAAAACAATTCACCCCGTGGTGACTAAAAAAATTGCGTATTCAATTTTAATGCAAGGTGCCCAATGAACAAAGCTGTAGTGCACCAAAATCCAAAAAAAAACTATCTGTAAGTATTTGGGTAATAAAAGGAAATTTTTTGCATACAATTCATCTGTGTTAAAGACACAATTGCTGGATTCAAATTTAAAATGCAAAGTGGCTCTATCAACAAATCTGGACTGGGCAAAAGTGCCCAAAAAAAAAGTATTGTAATGTATTCGGGTAATAAAAGGTTTTTTTTGGCACCCATCAAATTTACCCTTGGGTTTATAAAAAAATTCAAATATTCAATTTAATGCAAGGTGCCTCATGAACAAAACGTACACCAAAACAAAAACCATATCTGTAATGTATTCGATATTACAAGGTATTTTTGGCACCCATCAACCTGTGGGTGACTTGCTGGATTCTAGTTTAAGTACAAGGTGGATATATCAACAAAGGTGGGGAAAGGGCAAAATTGAAAAAAGAACACCCATTGAAAAGATACTGATAAAAGGGGGTTTGCACCTAAAAAGAGACCCGCGTTTTCTAGAAAAGATGTGTAAACCATAAGTTCAGGGTGCCCAATAACCAGGAAATATTTCCCTGAAAACTTGGTTAATAATAAAGTATTGCAATGTCTACACTAAGTCTTGGTGAACTTTTTTCCAGTATTTTTTATAGGCTTGTCTGTGTCGCCCGTGGGGGGCCCCCCCCCCGCCCCCCCCCCCCGTACTTTACAGCGGGAGATGTTTTTTACCAACTAATAAAACTTCCAATCTCTAACTAACAAATTAAAGGATACATAATATAGAGGTTTCTCTTGAAAAAATTTAAAAATTTTGCTGAGCTGTTTGGACACAACAGAGCGCATCCTTCGCTCGGACCTGGGAGACAGAGGCTGAACGGAACGTGTTCTTTGAAAACTAGGGTCATGTGATTTTTCCCGCCAAACGCAACCATACACATCCGTCATGACTTTGCACACACACTCACCCTGCCTATTCTGTAATCTGTTTTGCTGGGCCCCCAAAAAAAAGGGAAACGCCGAAAAAGGCCATCTTAATAGTTATGCACAATTTTTTAACCTAAAAATTAGCATGCTAAAAAATCCCATCCCATAAAAAACTGTCCGTTCAACTTTGTCGATAATAATCGCTCAACACATTCATGATCAGATGTGTCGGTATTTCAAAGGAGTAGACGGCGCTCTCCCCTTGGAAAACAGTCAGAAAAATTTATTCTATTTGTTCACGAGACAGCTATACTTTTAGCTTAAACCTTAGAACTTAGGTAATCAAGATTTGCAGATTTTAGGTATTGGGCTGAAAATTTATAAAGGAATCTACCGCGTAAAGTCACGGGGAGAGCGAGGACGAGGCCCCCGGGGCGAACACAGCAACCCTTTAAAGATATATATTGTGCACCCGACTTAATGTAACATTGTTTGAAAAAGCTTTATTATTAACTTTTTTCTGTAAAAATATTATTTTTGGATTTGGGCCCACCTGAACTATTTTGGATACAATCTTTTCTTAACGAGGTTCTATTTTTTTAGGGAAAAAAACTCCCAAACTTTTATTACACATAATTTCAAAGGGGTTTTTTTTTTCATTTTGGTCAGTGAAGCTTTTTTAAAAAGAGGGTCCCTTTTCATTAAATTAAACCAGGAATTTTGTAGCACCACAGGGTATTGATGGGTGCCAAAAAAACCTTTTATTAATCCGTATCTTTCAGATATTTTTTTTTTTTTACTTTGGCGCGGCCGCTTTTTTGGGTAAAGGTCCCTTTGCAGTTAAATTTAAAATACAGAATTTTTTTGTAGCATCACGGTGAAATTGATGGTCCAAAAAAAACCCTTTTATTATCCGTATACATTTCAGATAGTTTTTTTTCCTTTGCCCCCCCCCAAAACCCCCCACCCCAGAAAAAAAAAAATAAAATTTTTGAGTCCCCAAGTGTTGATAGGGTAAAAAATTTTTTATTTTTTTACTTTTCTCTGTTTTTTTTTTTTTTTTGCACCACTTTTAAAAATCCCTTTCATTAAAATTTGAATACAAAATTTTGTATTTCCCACATTGTATTGATATGCCAAAAACCTTTTATTATCCAACATTTCAGATACTTTTTTTTTTCCTTTGGGCGCGGGCCATTTTGTTCATAGAAACTTGCAGTTAAATTTTGAACCCATAAAATTTTGTGTCCCCACGGGTTTTGATAGGTGCCAAAAATACCTTTTTTTTCCCGTGTACATTTCGAAAAGGGTTTTTTTTTCATTTTGGGCGCGGCCAGCTTTGTTCATAAGCCCCCTTGCATTTAAAATTTAAATCCAGCAATTTTGAGTCCCCAAAGGGGCGTATTGATAGGTCCAAAAATCCCTTTTATTACCCGTATACATTTCAAATTTTTTTTTTATTTTGGGCGCAGGCCAGCTTTTTTTGATAGAGGTACCTTGCATTAAATTTGAATCCCAATTTTTGTAGTCACCACAGGAAATTGATAGGTGCCAAAAATCCCTTTTTTTTTCCCCGTATACATTTCGATACGTTTTTTTTTCATTTTGGGCGCAGGCCACTTTTTCATAAGCAAATTTGCGTTAAATTTGAATCCAAAATTTTTTGTTTCACCACGGGTGTATTGATAGGTGCCAAAAAATACCTTTTATTTCCTATACATTTCAGTACGTTTTTTTCACTTTGGCCAGGCCACTTTGTTCTAAGCCACCTTGCTTTTAAAATTTTTGAACCACAATTTTGAGTCACACAGTTTTTGATGTCCCAAAAATACCTTTTATTTCCGTAACATTTCAAATACTGTTTTTTTCATTTTGGGTGGGCCAGTTTTTTCATAGACCCCTGCATTTAAAATTTGAACCCCAAAATTTTTTGTGTCACCAAAGGTTTTTTTAAAGGTCCAAAAATACCTTTTTTTATCCTATACATTTCAGTACGTTTTTTTTTCACTTTGGCGCAGGCCACTTTTTTCATAAAGTTTCCCTTGCAGTTAAATTTGAATACAGCAATTTTGTGTCACCCCAAGGTGTTTTGATAGGCCCCCAAAAATCCTTTTTTTATCCGAAAAAATTTTTCAATACGTTTTTTTTCACTTTGGTGCAGGCCAGCTTTGTTCTAAGGAACCTGCAGTTAAATTTGAATACAGCAATTTTGTTCACCACAGGGAAATTGATGGGTCCCAAAATACCTTTTATTTCCGTATACTTTCAAACTTTTTTTTTTTCACTTTGGCGCAGGCCACTTTGTTCATAAAGGTACCTTGCGTTAAATTTGAACCCGCAATTTTGTAGTCATACGGGTGTATTGATAGGTGCCAAAAATACCTTTTATTATCCATATTATTTCAGATACGTTTTTTTTCATTTTTGGTCGTCAAGTTTTGTTGATGGGTCCCTTTATTAAATTTAATCCACAATTTTGTAGTAAACCCAAGGGTATGATGGGTGCCAAAAATACCTTTTATTATCCGATACATTTCAGAAAAGTTTTTTTTTCACTTTTGGTCATCAAGCTTTGTTGATAGAGGTACCTTGCATTTTAAATTTTGAACCCCAGCAATTTTGTGTCACCACAGGTGTATTGATAGGGCCAAAAATCCCTTTTATTATTTTTACTTTCAGATAGTTTTTTTTCACTTTGGCGCAGGCCCCTTTTTTTCATAGGGGTCCCTTGCACTTAAATTAAATTTCCAGAAATTTTTTGTAGTCCCCGGTGTAGGGATAGGTCCAAAAGTACTTTATTATCCGTAACATTTAAAAAATCGGTTTTTTTCACTTTGGCGAGGCCAGCTTTGTTCATAGAGCCACCTTGCAGTTGAATTTGAATCAGCAATTTTTTGTCACCACGGGTGTTTTTGATAGTCCCAAAAAATACCTTTTATTACCGTAACATTTCAGATACGTGTTTTTTTTTCACTTTGGCGCAGGCCAGTTTGTTCTGGGCCACCTTGCATTTAAATTTAAACCAGAAATTTTTGTATCACCACGAGATTGATAGGTGCCAAAAAACCCTTTTTTTCCGTATACATTTCAATACGTGTTTTTTTTCACTTTGGCGCAGGCCAGCTTTGTTCATAGACCCACCTTGCATTAAATTTGAATCCAAAATTTTGTAGTCACCACGGGTGTTTTGTGGGGTGCCAAAATTACCTTTTATTATCCGTATACATTTCAATACTGTTTTTTTTTACTTTGGCGCGGGCCCAGTTTTGTTCAAAAGGCCCTTGCATTAAATTTTGAATCCCAATTTTGGGAGCATCCGGGTGTATTGATAGGTCCCAAAAAAATACCTTTTATACCCGTAAAAATTTCAGATACTTTTTTTTTCATTTTGGTCAGTCAAGATTTGTTGATAGGGGGCCCTTGCACTTAAATTTGAATCCACAATTTTGTAGTCACCAAGGTGTATTGTGGGTCCCAAAAAAATTCCCTTTTATTTCCGAAATACTTTTCAGATACGTGTTTTTTTCCCTTTTTGTCAGACAGCTTTGTTGTAAGGTCCCTTGCACTTAAATTTGAATCCACAATTTTAGTCACCACAGGTTATTGATGGGTCCAAAAATACCTTTTTATTATCCTTTTAAATTTTCAGATACGTGTTTTTTTTGCTCTTTGGCGCAGCCCTTTTTTCTTTAGGGCCCCTTGCACTTAAATTTGAATCCAGCAATTTGTAGCCCCAAAAGGGTATTGATAGGTGCCAAAAACTTTATTATCCGTATAATTTCAGATACTGTTTTTTTTCACTTTGGGAGGCCACTTTGTTCAAAAGAGCCCCCTTGCAGTTGAATTTGAATCCAGCAATTTTGTTTCACCATGTGTTTTAAAAGGGCCAAAAAATACCTTTTTATTTCCGTTACCTTCAATAGTGTTTTTTTCACTTTGGCGCGGGCCCTTTTTGTTCATAAGCCACCTTGCAGTTAAATTTAAACCAGCAATTTGTAGTCCCCACAGATGATGATGGGTCCCAAAAAATACCTTTTTTAAAAGTTTACTTTTCGATACGTTTTTTTTTTTCCCTTTGGCGCGGCCATTTTTGTTTTTTTTGGGACCCACCTGCAGTTAAAAATTTGAATCCAGCAATTTTGTATCACCAAGGTGTATTGATGGTGCCAAAAATACCTTTTTATTTCCGATACATTTCAGATAGTGTTTTTTTCATTTTTGGCGCGGGCCACTTTGTTATGGACCTTGCAGTTAAATTTAAATACAGCAATTTTTTGTAGTCACCACAGGATTGTAGGTCCCAAAAAATCCTTTTATTACCCTTTTTAACATTTCAGATACGTGTTTTTTTCACTTTGGCCGGGCCCAGTTTGTTATAAGGTCCTTGCAGTTAAATTTAACCAAAATTTGTGTCACCACAGGTGTATTGAAGGTCCAAAAATCCCTTTTTTTATCCGAACATTTCAATACGTGTTTTTTTTTCACTTTGCACGGCCACTTGGTTCAAAAGGTCCCTTGCATTAAATTTGAATACAGCAATTTTGTGTCATCACAGGTGTACCACCAGCCCACCAGAGACCCATCCCCCCCTTCCCCTCCCGCCAACGCCTCCACCAACAGAGGCCAGTCAACAGCCAGCCTTCGTTTTCCCCGGGTTTTGGGAGCAAAGAAAACATTTAAACCCAAAACCCAAACCCAAACCCAAAAAACCTAAATTTCCGGCATTGCCAGGCTTTTGGGCCCTTGGGAAAATGTTTGCCTTTCCGCCCCTTGGTGGCACAGATGGGTTCCGCCACGTCAGGGGCCCTTGCCTCCCCCCAAAGAAATTGCCGGGAGCAGGCATTTCTTTGCCAAAAAAGGGCCGCCCCTCCCCGGGCCCCACCCACGGGGCTTCTAAAATTTAAACAAATTTTTAACTTTTTTTGCCAAAAGGCCCAAAAATTTAAAACCCTTTTATCTTTTTCTCAAATTGTTAAACACTAAAACGAAACCTTTTTAATTAAAATTGAACTTTTAAACCCTTACACACTATTTAAAAACCTGATATTAACCCACATTAAACCCTTTTTGTTTCTGAAAAAAAGGGAATAACTCCCTTTCTATTATCACTTTCCGGGGGGAAACCCCACCCTTACAAAACCGGGGAGCCTTATATCTTCCCCAAGTCCCTGCTTCAGAAAGGTTTTTCCCAACCCAAAACTACTTGGGCAGCGTCCCCAAAAAACCATGGGACACAGAACAAAAAAAGGGGCCCCCTTTTTGAAAACCCGTTTTGCAGCAGGGGGACATTTGTAGACAGGGGTTTAGAAAATCAAAATTTTTTAAAACGTCATATCTGACCTGGCCCCCATGTTTCGCCAGCAAACCCTTGGCTTTATAAAGGCTTAGGGGTCCGATCCCCATTTGGGCCAAAACTTATTTCCCTTTTTAAAATCATTTTTGGTAAACCCCCCTTTCGGGGTGTTTCCCCAATTAGCCATCAGAAAATTCCACAAAAAAACCCCACCCCCCCTTCCCCGCATCCCCACTCGAAAACATTTTCCTGCTAAAGTCCCCCACCATGCCCCTATGAGCCAACAAACCTTCAGTCAAATTGCCTTTCCCCAGGGCAGTGTGCGGGGTGTAAGGGAAACCCCTAGTCTGCTTAGTTCTTTTAAGGTGAGCCACACAGTTGCAATAATATGAGAGAAGGGACGGAAAAACCCATCACATCAGGGCTGAGGTGTTTTTTTGGGGGCAGTGCATTGGCAAAGGGGGATACGGGGAAGAAGGGGCCAGTACTTTGCTAAGATATAAGGCTTCCCCCGTTAGTTTGGTGGGGGGTTTCCCCCAGATTGATTTTTTTGAAAGGGAATTTATTCCCTCATTCAGAAGCAAAAAGGGTTTTAAAATTGATGGGGGTTAGAGATCGGGTTTTTTTAAATAGTGTGTATAGGGTTTAAGATTGATATAATAAAAGTTACGTTTTATTTTTTAACAGATAGAAAATTGATAGAGTTTAAGTTTGCCTATGGAAAAATAGAAAAATATTGTGATTCAAAAGCATTCTTTGTTCTCTTGTGGTTTCCCCAAATTTTTTTGGAGTTTTTTTAAAAAATTTCAAGCGCGTTGTCTGATCTGTCTCCAGAAAAGTCCATTGACCACGCCCACAGGGACTAGTAAGCAGGGCCAAAAGGCGCTATACCCTCTGTGACAGCTCACTGGGGGAGCTGGGTGGGATGTTCTGGGGGGGGATGGTGGCTCTCGGCTCGGGGGGCACGCTTTTTAAAAAACCGCGGGTTTGGTGCAGGGTTTTTTCCCCCCCAAAGGCCCTCTGGTGGCATAAAGTCCCCAGAAAAAAACCGGGCCGTGTTAAAATTTAATCTGTCTTGGGACCTTTCCCCCAAAAACAAAAGGTCGGGAGCTGTGGGAGGTTTCCCCGCAATGGACTGGCACTGGCTGGGTGTTTAAAAACCCTTGTGAGGCAAGGTGGTGTGCGATAACGGGCGAAATCTGTTTGGGCCGCCCTTAAGTTTCGGTAGGCGGGAGCAAAACCCTTGCCGGGCCCAAATGTCTGAACCTTTTTTCGTCCAGAAATTTCAAAAGAGCAAACCCGGGTTGGATCCCTGTGAGGAAGGCTCGAGGTCTGAGTTCGCCCCTTCCCGTTCCCCCCCGCTTCGCCCCGCCTGGCTGCGTTGCGGTCAGCTGGGCCCTTCCCCCAATAAACCCTTTCTCATTGTTGATTTTGGGGAAACACCGGGAATTCCCCCCTGCGTTTGGTGGCAGCAGTGCAAATGCCATTAGGGCAGTACAAAGGGGGCAAGGGCCAAAAAACAGCGGTGCGGACCTGGGGTTTTTTGAAGCCATCGGAGGGGGGAGGCAGGGGGAAGAGCTCTGCACCACCCCTAGCCAGTTTTAAAGAAGAAACCAAAAGGGGTCAGTGCGGACAATGCCCTTGTCAGCTTTGGCTTTGGGGGTGATTTAGTTCTGGAACGATCGTTGGAAAATCTGAAAACATCAGGTCCCAAACCCCGCGGGGGAGGAGACGGACACAATTTCGGCCCGGAGCCTTTCACTCCTTTAAATCCACAAGGCCCGGGAAATTTCACAAAATTTTTTCGGTTAAAAAATTGGCCGGGGGCGGGGTCCCGGGTTTGTGCCAAACCCGCTCCTCAGCCTTTTCAGGGGTGCATCATTGAGGCAAGTAAAGGGGTGTGTTTAAGCTGGGGCCGGAAGGCAGCGGAAAAGGGGGAAAAAGGAGGTATTCCTGGAACCGATGTTAAACCCACGTTTCCTTTCCTTTGGAAATGGGTTGGGCGAATTTGAGGGGGGAGGAGGGAAAATGGGAAGTTTGTTTGCTAGTTTCCCCTCAAACCCCGAGGCTTTGGAAAAAAAAGGCTCCATCTCTCAAATGAGTGCTTTTGGGTGCTCTTTCCCCCAACCTTTAAACCTCGCATTAAGGGGCCTAAAATTTAACAACAGTTTTTTTAAAATTGGGGGGCCCCCCTCCCGGATCCCCGGTTTCAAAAAAAAACTCAGCACCTTTCCCTTTCCCCCACCCCAAAAAGAGGCCCAAAAAGCAAAAGGGAAAAGGAGAAATTTCTGATTTTCAATTTTTATTATTCCCCTTTTTAAATTTTCCCCCCCCCCCCCCCCCCCCCCAAATTTTTTTTTTTTGGAAACAACACTAGCGACTGGGGGTTAAGTTCCAAATGGTAAGGGGGAAAAAAACAGCGACGGAAAGGGGGGGGGGGGGTGGGGTGGGGGGGGGGGGGGCGGGGGGGGGGGTGGCAGGAAAATAAAAGGGTGACCCCTGTCAATCCCTTTTTTTACCCCCCTAAAAAAAACCCCCCCCCCCCAAAAACCCGAGACCGCTTTTAAAATCATTTGGGGCATGACTATTGTGTCTTAAAAACGTTTTTTTTGTATTTTGTTTTGGGACCAATAGACTTCTGGGTATTTCCCCAAAAAAGGACGAATGGGGCCCCCAGGGTTGGGTGTCACCCCCAAAAGAGGTTTTTGTCCTGCCCCCGCCCCGCCGCGGGCTTTCTGAGCGGACCTTAAACACAGCTGGAGGATTTTATTAAAGAAAAAGCCCATCCGGCCTTTTTCCCCAGATAATGTTGATCGTTTTACTTTCATCAAGATGAAATTAAGGCATGGATCTCTTTATGATGTTGTGGCCCCCAAATTTCCAGGGCACCGATTAGTTTCCGGGTTTCTTTAATTCCTTCAAACGAAAAGGTCCTCTTGAAAACTTTTTTTTTAAATGATCATTTTTTACTGCAAATTTTTTTTTTCCCCGTTCCCAAAAAGTTTTTATTTTTTTGGTTTTGAGGGGAGGAGGGGCTGTAAAAAAAAAACAGCAAGGGTTTTATGCAAAACCCTATTCAATTTTCTCACTTTACTTTAGAAGTTTTCGCATTGTCAATGGTTTTTTGGGGCATGTTGCTGGAGATACAGCTATAATATGGTCCTTTGGAACGAAAAGTGGCTTTTAAGTGGCATTTCTCCCCTCACCCAAATTTTTTAAAAGTGGCTGGGGGAAGTCATTTTTTTTAAAATTTTTTTGGGGCATGCTGCTTTGAAATTTCCCGCAAAACTACAGGTGCCCCCTTATAAAAAAAATGTTGTTTTTTAAAAGACATTTTTTTTCTTCACAATTGTCAAAAAAGGGGGTCATGGGTTCCCTGTTTGAAATTTTTTGGGGGGAATTTTTTCTGTAAATGGGAGCTTTGATACAGGTTATTTTTAAAAATTGTGGTTTCTAACAGAAAATTTTTTTCTTCAATTGTTAAAAAATGGCTCAAAGGGGGATGGTGCTGTCCCAAAAAAAAGGAATAGGTATGGGCACTGTTAATGGGGCACAATTGCAAAAATTGGAATTTTTTTTTTTTTTTTGAAAAATCTTTTAAAGTAGCTAGCAATCCCCGTATTGGACAACCCCTTTTAAAACAATTAAAAAAAAAAGAAACAAAAACTTTGGGGGGATTCCTCCTTTTTTTAAAAAAATTTTTTTCTGAATTAAAAATACCCAAAAAAAAATTGCATGTACAAAATGCTGGTAAAAAAAAATTCCCCTGAAATTTTACAAGGAGGGGACAGGAAGACTTGACCAGATGTAGGTTTTTCAGGAACATGGAGGTTGGACACGGACAGAGAACAAAGAACGAGGGCAATTTCCTCCCGAAAGTTGAGTAAAATGAGAAAAAAAAAAAGCCAAAAAAAAAGGGCACCTGGGGGGAAAGGGGCGTTTTCCCCAGTATTTCCAAATGAAGCCCCAATTGGTCCGCACTCATACGGAGGGGCAAAACGCTTTCCCCGGTCTTGACTGTGTAATGAGGAAAAGGGTGGAGGTTTTTACCTACACTTTCCCCCTTTTCGGGACTTGCTTGGGACAAAATGTTTTCGTTTTTTGCAAAAATAAGGGAATTTTTTTCCAAAGTTAATAAAATGAAGGACGGGCCCGCCGGGGGTCTCACCCCCCCCACTGTAAGTTTGGCCCCGGCAGCTGGAAAATCCGTGTTAATAGATGCAGACGTAGCCTGGGGTCTCAACCCCACACCCCCCTGGTTTAAATTGGCCCTTTGGGGAGCTGGGGCCTCCGTGTTAACAGATGGGGTTTTCGGCAGCCCCTGGCTCTCCCATTAGGGGGTATCAGGAAGAGTTTTTAATTTTTCTTTAAAAAAACAGATTTTGAAAAAGGTGATTTTGTGAGGTTAAGTAAATGTCAAAAAAGGGGTCCGGGCCCGGACACAAATTGCACAAATTTGGGGGCTTTTAAAATTTTTTGGGGTGGAGTTTACTATGGGGGGCGCCCCTTTTCCCCCCTTTTTTTAAACTCCTGGGGGTGGGGTGCGGACGAAAATTAAAAAAAACAAATTTTTAAAAAATTTTGGGGGTTAAAATTTTTTCCTTTTAAAAACTGCCAAAAGGGGGGGGGTTTATGTTGTATGTTATCACATTGAAAAAAAAAACCAAAAAAAATTAAAAATGTAAAATTAAATTAAAAATTCCCTTAAAATTTTTTTCTGTAACAAATGTCTCAAATTACCAAAAAAAAAATTTTTCTAAGGGGGTCCTTTTACAAAAAAAGCATTTTTTTCCACTTTGTGTTTTGTGGGTCAAAACGGTTTAGGGGTCTTTCTGTGAACAGGACAGGGATAGTCAATGTCCATTTTAACTAAAAAGGTGGTTCAAAGACTCCTTTTTTCTTGCACTTTTTAAAATGTGGGTCAGAAGATTTAAAGGGATTCTGCGGTACAGGGCAGTATATCAATGTCCAATTAAAAAAATGGGGGCTCCAAAGACCCTTTTCCGGCCTTTTTAAACTGTGGGTTTAGACAGGGTTTATGGTCTATGTGGACAGAACAGGTATAGCATTGTCCGTTCAAATAAAATGGTGGCTCAAAGACTCCTATTTTCCCGGCCCTTTTTAATCTGTGGGTCAGAAGATTTAAATTTGGTCTTTTGCGGGGACAGGCAGATTAAATCCTGTCCAAATTCAAACTAAAATGGTGGGTTTAAAGACTCCCTTTTTCCAGCACTTTTGAATCTGGGGGTCATGAGGTTTTGGGGGTTCTGTGGGACGGAAGGGGGTCAATGTCCTTTAACTAAAAAGGGGGTTCAAAACTCCTTTTTCAGGGGACTTTTTAATTGGGGGAAGATGATTTTAAGGTATGCGCGTTCCGGAAGTGAAGTCAAGTCCAGTTTAAGAAAAATGAGGGGTTCAAATAATACGCCCTTTGGCACTTTGAAATTTGGGGGTTTAAATGGGGTTTTAAAGGGGGTCGGGTGTGGTGCAAGATAGGAATGTGAATGGTTTTGTGATTTTCTTTTGTGGCTTTTTTAACCAAAAGGTGTTGCCAAAGATTTTCCCACGTATCCATTTGATGTTTTTGGATTTTAAATTTCCCCAGCTTCTCCGGGCCCTTTTTTGGGTGTAATAATAAAGGTTTTTGTTCCTTTCCCCCCCAGATTTTAAAGGGTTAAATTGGCATTTTCTATTATGCCTATTGGATATGTCTTGATAATTCCCCGATATCGACTATCGCCCCGATGACGATAGTCAATTTTAATCGTCATAAACTAAAAGAAAGGCTTAGTGCACATTGGTTTAATCTGCTTTAAAAAACTATACTTTTTTAACTTTATACTTTTTAAATGTTATGCCAAACGTCCCCCTTTGTTTTGAGCAAACATTTGACATCCTCTTTATTTTTTTAACTACCTTTTCTACTGGCTGTTACATGTTTTTTCTTTGAAAATTTTAAATTTGGCTAGATTTTTTTTTCCCATTTTTTAAACAGGGGGCACTCCCACTAGGTTTATTTTTTTTTTTGACATACTTTTTAAAAAAAGTGTCCCGGTAAATTAAAACTTTTTCAAATTTTTGGAAAAAAAAGGCCCCTTGCTTTTTCACCTGTTAATTTTTTAAAAATGCATTTTTGGGTTTGGAAAGTGTAAAAACGGCCATTATGTCAATGTACATGTTAACGTATAAGTTTTTACTTGCATCAGAATGGATCCGTCATTTGTTCAAAATAACGCAGTGTGCACTAAGCCTAAGGCTAAGTAAACAGCACTTAGTTTGTGATGTTTTTAAAGGGGTTTCCCCCCTAGAAAGCTCCCATGTTTTAACGCTAAAAAATTATAGGTTTAAAATGGCCGATGGGGGCCCAAAGAGTGTTACAACTTTTTTTTTTGCTGCTTTTTGGTAAAATTTTACTAGGTTTTTCCCCAGCCCTAAATGTCAAAATCTTTTTGTTTATAACTTTTTTTTTTATGAAAAGGGTTTTAAACACTCATGGTTTTTGGGTTTCCTTTAAATTAAAGAAAAAAAAAACCCATAATCGTCCCCTGAAATAACTTGAAACTGAAAAAAAATTAATATTAAATTTTAAATAAAATTTAAAACCAATGAAGATCAAAAACATTCGTGTTTGAATTGTGGTTCAACTAAAAAAATAAAAAAAAGGGAAAACTGCCGGGAAAAAAATGATGGTATTTAAAAAAACTGAAAAAATTTTAAAACCTTAGGATTTTTAAAACCCAAAAGTGGGTTCTTAATTAGCTTAAAAGGACCCTTAAACCCCCTTGTAACCCAGTCAGTTTGCCAAATTTAAAAGGGGGGGAAAAGTAGTCACTGTGCTTTTTTGGTATCATTGTGTGCCCCACACTAAAAAGATGTACCAAAAAAAAGGGCAAAGCCAGAAGGAGTTTGTCTCAGGAGCTTAAAAGAAAATTTATAGAAAAAACTTTTTAAAAGGTAAAGGTTGTTTGGACCTTTTCCAAAAGGGGAAGTTCCTTTTTACTACGGGTTACACCAAAATTAATCAAAAGGGTTTAAGTTTTTTTGACTAGTCATGTAAACCCCTTTAGGGTTCAAAGACCCCCAAAAATAAAGCATACAGAGAAAAGGAACATTGTAGCTACTGTTAAAACATGGGGGGCCCTTGGTTATTTTTTTAGGTTGATTTCCTGCATCTAGAAATTGTTTGAATTATGATGGGTAAAAATGAAATTTAAAGGGCAAAGGGGTTCAAGAGCGAAATGTGCTGGCCAGGGTCAGGAAGCTGGATCTCAGTTGCGGGGCCCTGGGTCTTACAACGGATAATAACCAAAACACACAGGGTAAAAACAACCCAAAAAATGGCTCCCAAAAAGCAAAGTTTGGGGCTATTTCACTATTCCATTATATTTTTTTGGGATGTTTTAAAATACAATGTTGTGTTTTGTATGTAATAATATTATTTTTGTTTTTTTCCCGGGTATAAAAATGCGCTTTGGGCCATAAGACAGACCTAAAGTTTTTGGGGAAAAAAATTTGGAAAAAAAAAATTTGAAGCATAGGCTGAAGCGTAGTTTTTATTGGTAGCATGGTGGGGCAGATGCAACCTTTTTTAACTTTTTATTGCAATTTCTGGGGGACCAAGAAAACATAATTATGCCATTTTGGATTTGTTTTTTTTTTCCCGTGTTTAAGCTTCAGAATTTAAAAAATTTTTTTTTTTAATAGATAAAAATTTTACCCCAAAAGGGCAAAATTTAAATTTATGTATAACTTTTAATTTTTTTTATTTGTAAAATGAGAAAAGGAGTGATTTAAACGTTTAATTTAAATTTTTTATAAAACTTTTTTTTTATAGTTTTAGACCTAGAAAAATGTCATGTGGCCCTTAGTCCCCCTAGCATACATAAAAATTGGGTTCAAAAATTGTGTTTCCTTTTATCAGCAGTCCTATTGTACCGGCCCGTATAAAAGGATTTTTAAATTTACCTTAAAAATTTTTCCCCCCTGGGTAAAGGGGGGTATCAAAAGGGAAGGCGACCCCCCGCCATCGGGGTCAAAACTCTTTTAAAAGCAAGGATGGGGGTCGGCTCTATTCCTGCTGTTAGTAGTGGCTGCCGGCTGTATTGAACAGTTCCCATCTGCCTCTGCACAGTACTACCTCGGGCCAGCAGGAGACTGAAGTGTGGGGGATGCTGCCCGGGGGCCCGCGGCAAGGGTTTAACCCCTTTAAAAACCCCCCCTCCAGCTTCCCCCACAACACCCCCTCTCCAGCCCTTCTGCAAACCTGGGGAAAAAGTACATACCCTTTTCACAATGAAAAACTATTAAAAATTTAGAACAAAGGGAAGAGGGCCCTGCTCGCAAGCGTTTTTAAAACTATTTTGGGTGGACGGATGAAATGAAGGGTAAAAGTGCTTGATTTACAAAGGTCCTGCCTTTTGGGCATTAAAAATGGGGTTGTTTTAGGGAAAAATTTTGGATGGCCCTGTCCCCCAGACAGTACATCTAATAAGTTTAAATTCCCAAAATGAGTGCGGTGGCGGGTGGGGGGGAGGGGGGGGGTTTTGCCATTTGGGATTCCCGGGAGGCCCAGAGTAAAAAGATGTATTCTTTAGGGCCCCCTTAAAGCTATGAGAGTTTGAGTGTTTCCCCCAAACGCCCCCCGGTAGCATGTTCCAGAGAACTGGTGCTGCACGTGTGAATTTTGGGGAAGTGCATGGGAGGTTCGGAAGATTGAGGAATGTAATTTGATTTTCATAAAAAGAGCGGGGAGAGTGGGTAGGGTGGTAGCGAGATGGGGAGGAGAGTAGGGGGGTGAGCGTGTGGGGAGTTTATGGGTGAGTGTGATGATTTTATTTATCCTGTACTGAATGGGGCAACCAGTGCAGTGATGACCAGGGAGAGGATCAGTGTAGCGGCTGGAAAGAAAGCAAACTGGCTGTGCTTTTTGGAAGTTTGGGGAGGGAGAGTTTACAGGAGGGGGGCCAAAAGAGGGAGTTAAGTAGTCAAAAACGAGGGGAAAGAATAAGAGCAAAAATGAAAGTTTGAGTTGTTTTTCACAGTGAGAAAAGGGGGCAGATTCTGGGATGTTCTTGAGGTGAGGTGACAGGGTGGGTAGGGATTTATATAGGGGGTGAAAGGGAAAATCGGAATCTAGTAAAACCCCCAGAAGCGGGCTGCTGCTGATTATGGTGGTGCCACAAATGAGACCCAAATGGCAGGGGAAAGGGCGGTTTGTAGAGGTGGGATGACTAAAAGTTTAGTTTTTGTGAGGGTTTTGTTTGAGATGAGAGAGTACATGATGTCGGACTGGGAAGACAATCACTGGTGTTTTTTGCGGGCGAGAGTGATGTCCTGGGAGGAGTGTATAGTTGAGTGTCTTTCCCGTAGAAATGGTATGGGAAACCATTGTGTAGTGAAAAAAAGGAGATGACCTGAACGGCCCTGGGAACCCAAAGCAAGAGGGGAAGGGAGAGGAGGTATAACCCGAAATGGCCTGAAGGGTGGTCAAGAGGGTAGGGTGGAACCAAGCGGAGTGGTGTCCTGGAGGCCCCAAAGGGGCCGAGATGCTGGGGGAGAGGGGTGAAACGGGGTGTAAAAAGCTGCAGAGAGATCCAGAAGAAGCAACAACAAGTAGTTGCCCTGAGATTCTTTAATTAGAGCAGTTTCTGTGGAGTGTAGGATGCATAACCCAGATTGTAGAGGATCGAGAAGAGAGTTAACAGAGAGATAGCGGATTAGGAAGAAGTGTCCAGGCTCGTCCCACCACCTGCTCTACTGATCCCATTCCATCCCACCTCGTCCAGTCTATTTCTCCAGCTGTCCTCTCTCACCTTACTGCTATCTGTAACCTCTCTCTCTCCACTGGGATCTTTCCATCTTCCTTCAAACACGCCATCATAACCCCTTTACTAAAAAAGCCCTCTCTGGACCCATCCTGTGCTGATAACTACCGACCAGTCTCTAACCTGCCCTTCATCTCTAAACTCCTGGAATGCTTGGTCTACTCTCGCCTAATCCGCTATCTCTCTGCTAACTCTCTTCTTGACCCACTGCAATCAGGTTTCCGCACCCTACACTCCACGGAAACTGCCTTAGTTAAAGTCTCAAATGACCTCCTAACAGCAAAATCTCAGGGTAACTACTCATTGTTGCTTCTCTTGGATCTCTCTGCAGCATTTGACACTGTGGATCACCAACTTCTCCTCAGCATGCTCAGCACCATTGGCCTCCAGGACACCGCTCTCGCTTGGTTCTCGTCCTACCTCTCTGACCGCTCCTTCAGTGTCTCGTTTTCTGGTTCGACCTCCTCTCCTCTTCCTCTTGCTGTTGGGGTTCCTCAGGGATCAGTTCTAGGTCCTCTCCTCTTTTCATTGTACACAGCCCCCATTGGACAAACCATCAGTAGATTTGGCTTCCAGTACCATCTCTATGCGGATGACACCCAATTATACACTTCCTCCCGTGACATCACTCCAGCCTTGCTACAAAACACCAGTGACTGTCTGTCCGCTGTCTCTGACATCATGTCCTCTCTCCATCTGAAACTAAACCTCACTAAGACTGAACTTCTTGTATTTCCGCCATCTACTAACCAACTCCCCCCTGCTATTTCTGTTTCTGTATGTGGTACCACCATTTCTCCTAGGCAGCAGGTCCGCTGTCTAGGGGTTTTATTGGATTCTGATCTGACCTTCTCCCCATATATCCAATCCCTTGCCTGCTCCTGTCACCTACACCTCAAGAATATCTCCAAAATCCGTCCATTTCTCACTGTGGAAATGACTCAAACTCTCAATACTGCTCTTATTCTTTCTTTGTCTTGACTACTGCAACTCCTTGCTTATCGGTCTCCCCCTCTGCAAACTCTCCCCTCTCCAATCTGTCCAGAATGCAGCAGCCAGGCTTGTCTTTCTCTCCAGCCGCTATACTGATGCCTCTACCCTGTGTCAGTCACTGCACTGGTTGCCCATCCAGTACAGGATACAGTATAAACTCAGCACTCTCACCCATAAAGCTCTCCACAGCGCTGCTCCTCCCTACATCTCCTCCCTAGTCTCTGTCTACCGCCCTACCCGTGCTCTCCGCTCTGCTGATGATATCAGACTACATTCCTCAATCATCAGAACCTCCCATGCCCGCCTACAAGATTTCACACGTGCGGCACCAATTCTCTGGAATATGCTACCGCGGGCGATCAGGCACATTCACAACCCTCACAGTTTTAAGAGAGCCCTGAAAATACATCTTCTCGGTCTGGCCCACCAAGATCCCTAACTGCTATCACACACATCTGTCACTCCCCGCACTTGGGCACTCACAGGCACTTATCTGTATATAGATGTACAGTCTGGATGGCAGGTTCATCCCTTTTTCATGTAAAGCACCCCCTATTTATGTAACATGGCCAGACCATTGTAAACTTGGCACTTCTTACCGTATGTTTCACCCATACACCCTAATAGATTGTAAGCTGTCACGAGCAGGGCCCTCACACCTTTGTCTCATTTGTAAGTACTTTTAATGTGTAATGACTGTATGTTTACCCTTGAATTTGTAAAGTGCTGCGGAATATGTTGGCGCTATAGAAATAAAGATTATTATTATTATTATTATTATTATTATTGTTAGGCGAGAGTAGACCAAGCATTCCAGGAGTTTAGAGATGAAGGGCATTTTAGAGACTGGTCGGTAGTTGGCAGCGCAGGATGGGTCCAGAGAGGGCTTTTTCAGTAAAGGATTAATAACAGCGTGTTTAAAGGAAGATGGAAAAATCCCAGTGGAGAGAGAGAGGTTACAGATTGTAGTTATGTGAAAGAGGACAGCCGGAGAAATGGACTGGACAAGGTGGGAGGGAATGGGGTCACTAGAGCAAGTGGTGGGGTGAGCAGACAAGAGAAGGCTGGACACTTCTTCTTCTGTCGTCGGTTCAAGAGCTGAGAGTAAACTGGGGGATGTGTGGGGAGGAACCAGATGGGTGCTGCTTGGGGTTTGAGATGACATGTTTTGCCAGATTCTGTCAATTTTCTCTTTGAAATGAGTGGCCAGGTCTTCAGCACAGAGGTCAGTGACCGGGGCCTGAGCTTTGGGCCTGAGAAGGGAATGAATGGTGTCAAACAGGCGTTTAGGGTTGTGGTGTAAGGTTGAGATCAGGGAGGTGAAATATTCTTGTTTGGCGCAGTGAAGGGCAGTGTGATAAGTCCTGAGCATGAATTTTTAGTGGAGAAGTGCAGGTAGCTTCGACTTTCTCCACAGACACTCAGCACACCTGGAACATTGCTGAAGATGGCGAGTCTGAGGCGTGTGCCAAGGCTGCCGGCGTCTGACTCTAGTGGTGCGGTGTGTGAGTGGTGCCAATATGTCCAGGGTGGTTGTGAGAGTTTTATTGTATTGTTTGACAGCCAAGTCAGGACAGGAGAGGGAGGAGATTGGGGGCAGCGAGGACTGTATGGTGTCTGTGAGTTCCTGAGTGTTAATGGAGTGGATATTTCTGAATGGGTGATGGGCAGGTGTGTCCGGAGATGGGTGAGAATTCGTAATAGTGAAGGAGATAAGGTTGTCATCAGAGAGAGTATAAGGAGAGTTAGTGAAGTTAGAGATTGAGGAACAGTTACAGAAAACCAGATCAAGAGAGTTCCCATCCTTGTGGGTGGGAGAGTCTGTAAACTGAGATAGGCCGAGGGAAGAGGTTAGTGAAAGGAACTGGGAGGCAGAGGGAGACATGGGGTAATCAAGTGATAAAAGCAGCTAAAATTCAAAATGAAAGGCAAGTGGCCAAGGACAGCAAGACTAACCCCAAGAAATTCTTTAAGCATATAAATGCCAAAAAGCCAAAGTCATAGCAAGTAGGACCCTTAAAAACCTGTGATGGGGAGCTGGTCACTGGTGACCAAGAGAAGGCAGAGGAACTAAATAGGTTCTTCAGCTCAGTATATACTATCAATGAAATAGTAATTGATGGGGGTGGGCCAAGTGCAGAAGTAGGTGCTGGCAGTACTGTTAATGCATCATTTGCTAGAATTAATTGGCTCAGAGTAGAAAAAGTCAAAGCCAAGTTAAATAAACTGAATGTGAACAAGGCTCCAGGCCCTGATGGCATTCAGCCAAGAGTTCTTAAAGAGCTCAGTTCGGTTATCTCTGTGCCCCTGTACATGATATTTAGAGATTCCCTGGTGACTGGTATAGTACCAGGAGACTGGCGCAAGGCAAATTTAGTTCCCATCTTCAAAAAAGGTTCCAAGTCTTGCCCAGGTAATTATAGACCAATAAGTTTAACATCTGTTGTGGGAAAAATGTTTGAGGGGCTCATAAGGGACTATATACAGGAGTATGTTGACAAACACAATATTATTAGTGATTGCCAGCATGGATTTACTAAGGACAGAAGCTGTCAGACCAATCTGATCTGTTTTTATGAGGAGGTGAGTAGAAGTCTGGATGGCGGGGCATCTGTGGATATTGTGTTTTTAGACTTTGCAAAGGCATTTGACATTGTACCACATAAAAGTTTGTTGAGTAAATTAGAATCCATTGGGTTAGAGATAACAGTGTGCAATTGGATTAAAAACTGGCTGCTGGATCGTACTCAGAGAGTGGTGGTAAATGACTCCTACTCTGAGTGGTCTCCGGTTGTGAGTGGTGTGCCGCAAGGCTCAGTAATAGGTCCTTTCTTATTTAATGTATTTATTAACGATATAGTGGAAGGGATCGATAGCACGGTTTTGATTTTTGCAGATGACACCAAGCTATGCAGGGTAGTTCAATCTATGGAAGATGCTCATAAATTGCAAGCAGACCTGGACACACTGAGTGCTTGGGCATCCACTTGACAAATGGGGTTCAATGTGGATAAATGTAAGGTTCTACATCTGGGAGAAATAATCTACAGGCATCATATGTCCTAGGGGGAGAAAAACTTGGAGAATCGCTTATTGAGAAAGATCTTGGCGTTCTTGTAGATCATAGACTACAGAACAGCATGTCAATCAGCTGCCTCTAGGGCAAGTAAGATATTGGCGTGTATTCAAAGAGGCATGGACTCGCGGGACAAGGATGTAATTCTACCACTGTACAAAGCATTGGTGCGTCCTCACTTAGAATATGCTGTCCAGTTCTGGGCCCCAGTTTATAGAAGAGATGTAATGGAGCTAGAGAGAGTACAAAGATGAGCAACCAAACTTATAAGGGGAATGGAGCATCTTAGTTATGAGGAGAGGTTAGTAGAATAGAACTTATTTAGTCTTGAGAAAAGACGGCTTCGGGGGGACATGATTAATTTATATAAATATATAAATGGTCCCTACAAAAAATATGGGGAAAAATTATTTCAAGTGAAGCCCCCTCAAAAGACAAGGGGACATTCCCTTCGACTAGAGAAAAAAGGATTCAATCTCCAGAGGAGAAGAGCGTTCTTCACTGTAAGAACTGTGAATCTGTAGAATAGCCTGCCTGAGGAGCTGGTCACAGCAAGAACTGTAGAGAGTTTCAAGAAAGGCTTAGATAACCATCTGGAACTAAAGAATATTAATGCGTATTCTATTATAGCTATGTAAAATTCTGGATCTGGCTGGTGGAGGCTCGGGGGTCAGAGATACAGTCTCCACTGGAGCAGATTGGGTCTTGCCTTGTGGGTTCCAGGGCATTAACCAGTGGTGAGGCTGGGCTTAATGTCCTTGTCTCTCTCCCATCACCCACATTTTCCCCACCCTTGGTTAAGCTTGATGGACGCGTGTCTTCTTTCAACCGTACTAACTATGTAACTATCAATGGGGATGTTAAAATCACACATGATGAGTGTGGGTATTTCAGTAGGGAGGAAATGAGGAAGCCAGGCAGCAAAATGATCCAGAATCTGGCGGGGTAAAACGGGGGGTCTGTACACAACTGCGAGTCTGAGGGAAAATGGCTGAAAGAGTTTGAGGGTGTGGACCTCAAAGGAGGGGAAAGTGAGGGAGGTTGCAGGAGGGATGACCTGGTAAGTGCAGTGTGGAGAAAGGAATATGCCAACTCCTCCACCCGGCCTGTTCTCAGGTCTGGGGGTGTGGGTGAAGTGTAGCCCACCATAGGTGAGAGCGGGAAGGGAAGTGGAGTTAGATTGCTGGAGCCGTGTTTCAGTGAGAGCTAGGAGATTGAGGGAGTTAGAGAGGAACAGGTCATGGACAGCAGTGAATTTGTTACAGATGGATCAGGCGTTCCACAGAGCACATTTAAAAGGGACTGGAAAAGATGTACAGCGAATAGCAAGCAGGTTAGCAGGGTTTCTATGGAGGGAGGAGGTGGGGTGAGCAGTAAAGGAGGGTGGGCCGGGGTTAGGAGAGATATCACCTGCTGTGAGAAGCAGGAGAAAGAAAAGATACAGCGCAAATTGCGCAAATTGCGGCACATAGCATATCATTGGAACTGTATGTAATGCACCTATTGAGGCATATTGCGCACGGAGGCGCATAACATATCATTACAAGTATATGAAATGCGCCTAACACATTTACACTTGTAATGATATGCTATGCGCCTCGTTAGGCGCATTACATATACTTCCAATGATAAGCTATGTGCCGTGATTTGCGCAATGTACCTTTTTAGGCGGATTGTGTTTACTATGCAAGGTATACGTGACACCAGATTTTTGAGAGGATTGTACTTTCAGGCGCACTTTATACTGATTTAATGCGCCTAAAAACTATTAAAATAGCATGTTGAATGTGATGTCGAATGCAAGCATTTACTCGAATGACAGTAAAATGTTCGGTTCGGCTCGAGTTCTAAAAAATTATGAAGCTCGACTCGAGCTTAACTTTTCTCGAACGTTTCGATCAACACTAGAGAAGGATGTAAGAAAAACAGACCTTCATCGGGAGGGATTTACAGAAACATTAGGTGAGCTTTCCTGGTGATAAACAGAGAACATTGAGAGTTGGAGGGGGGACCTTGAATGCTTAGCAATTATTGGATACTGTATATGTAATTGGGTGGTTTTATGCTGGAGCGATTCCCCTTTTAGAGAGAGAGGAGTGTCTAAGTGAGGGTTGTCTTACAATTGGAAGGTTGAGTTTTGAAGATAGATAACTTCCTGTTTGTTCTATTATCTTCTCTTTCACCAAGCTGGAATGGAAGAACCTCCCACCCCCTTACCTTGATTTTATTGTGTAATTGTTTGTTTGATAATTTTAACTGATCACCCTGTTGGATTTTGGTTTATGAATTATTAAACGATTTTAACCTGTCTGTAAAATGTCTGTATAATACATTTGCTACCTTGTAAAAAAATTGGAGATATCATATCATTTATTTAGTGTTACCCTCTAAGCCCAGGCGAAGTGCAACCCTCCAGCCATGGTTCTCTAGAGGTTTCCTCCACAGGGGGTTCTTCCTCTACTGAGTGCTGGAGGATAACTCTTTCTTAGTTGGGGTTTTAAGGCCATCTTTGGAGTTTGGTCTAATTTACTTTTAAATATTATTTTACAAATTATTTTTTAAAAGAATAAAAAAAAAATGATTTTTTAAGATTTTTCACAGCTTGGTGTTGCAGTTGGGGAGTCAGGTGGAAGCTGCAGGCAAGATATGGTGGACCAATTTTAACTAATAGAAGCTGTTAAACTTAATAGTGGTGGACAGGCTGAGCTTTGGAGGCCAGCCTGAAAGATGGAGTAATGATCTTTCAGGGGTGGCTTGACTGTGGAGTGAGGATCTTTGGGAGGGTCATTGGTACCCTGGAAGTGGATTTGCTTTGCTAGAACGTCAGGCCAGAACATGCCGCCCCTTGATTGCTATCTCATGATATATGGTCACTATGAGTACTTCTGGATCTGTTCTTTGCAGGACTTCTCTATTCTGGCTAATATAGGGGGCTCTCAAGGAGTAGACCCCCTCCCCCTCCACCACCTCTGTGTTATCTATATGCTTCTGTATTATTCATAGTCAAGTCCACCACATCAAACAATCTGCTTACTGTCCAGACAATGCATAAAACCCCCTATAAAGCTGGAACAAACATCCACTAAAAAAAAAAAAAAGGGTTTGTCAGGGTTTGTGCATTTTGTTGCTAATTTATGTCTATAAAAAGCATATTAGAATGGATGTATAATAGACAAAAGTATTAGAAGTAGTAGGTCAAATTATTTTTATATTTTAGGGGAATTGATATGCATGTGCAGCAGTCAACATAATGTGATTATTCCAAACACAATCTTTTTCATATATTATTTTTCTTTAAATGTAGACTGATTATTTGTGATGATACTTTGGAGATTCCCTAGATGCACCAATTAAACACTGCATGAATATTTAATAAGATAATTAATTTTAATTCCCATATCCCCCAGTGATGTTGCTGTAGGCATTCTTGCATGAGTCTTGTCCAGGGAATAAGTGAGGAGCCTTTAATGCTAAGAATTAGGGCTTTTTTAATATTAAACTTCATTTAGTTATAATTGTCCTTAGTGCCACCCCTTCCTCTCTCCCCCCATTTATTTACAGCAATCTCTATTAAAGTGAGTCTTGGCTGTTGGTTTCCGTTTAAATCTTGTTAATACATTAGCTCATGACAGTGTCTGGGCAACATTTGTAGAAAAACTGATACACTTAGACCACCTGCTAGTAACCACCATGTGCATCATAGACAGCAGCTATACGGATCCGGAGTTACTCAATAAGATTTTGGTAGGATGTCATGCTGACTGCATCCCACAGCTGCTGAAGGGTGCATGGTGGAGGATTCATATAGCAATCTAGACCATCGAAGTCGTCCCACAGATGCCCAATTAGTTTAAAGGACTATGCAGGCATTCAGACAAAAATTTTTTAAAGGGGGCTGCATGGTCATTACACACAGAACAACTGTATAACACTAATCCTACATCCTAAACATGTATAATTCATATATTTTGTAACACTGCTGCTTCCTATGTGCTCTTCCTCAGTGCAGCAACTGTGGGCTTGGCTTCAGTAGCAGCTCATGTGGATACTAGACTACAGTTCCCATCATGAACTGCTGACACCTATTCTAGACTCGTCTCCTGTATACCCATAACTGCCTATTGTGCTCCCTCACAGCTGAACCGTTCACATTACACCCCTACCACTCACTGCTGCTCCATAGATACATAGCTCACCTGCCTAGTGCTGTAGCTGAGCATGCCTGACCAGAATACGGAAATGGACCTACAGGTCGTATCACTTGGCAACAAGCTATAAACATCAGAATTTGAGCCAGTAATTGGTGAATGATTATGTGTGATTACTACATGTTGAACATTTTTACTTTTTATCACACACTTTTAATAGGAGTCAAGTTTTGTATAGCGTAATATCCCTTTAAAGGGAATCTGTCACCATTTTTTTTTTTACTATTTAAAACATGATACCGATACATATTATTTTCTTCTTAGCCATTTTTATTTTCTGATTGTAGATTTCTCAATTCGGTTGTCTGTATTGGATTGTGGGGTAAGTTTTCTTTACTGCACTGCTTTTAGCAGCATTTAGAAAGATGCTTTACAACAGCTTCATGGTGAGCCTGTGACCTGGATCAGTCCCATTGCCTTCTATATGAGAGTTTTCTAGGCATGCTCTGTGACCTGGGAAGAAGTCAGTGTGCAGGAAGGAGGAGAGGGTTACATAGTTTGTAAGGACAAAAAAAGACAGACGCCCATGCAGTTCAGCCTACTGTGCTATAGTGTTGATCCAGAGGAAGGCAAAAATCCCCCATGAGGTAGAAGCCAATTGCCAAAAAATCCCTTCCCAACTCCAATCTGGAAATCAGAATAAATCCCTGGATCAACCAGCCTTCTCCAGAATCCTAGTCACTATAACCTGTTATATTATTACACTCTAGAATTGCATACAGACTCTTTTTGAGTTCTGTTAGTGAATTCACCATGACAAGTTCCTCTGGCAGAGAGTTCCACAGTCTCACTGCTCTTACAGTAAAGAATCCCTTTCTATGTTTATGTAGAAACTTTATTTCCTCTCGGCATAAAGGATGTCCCCATGTTCCAGATACAGACCTGGGTATAAATAAATCTTGGAGAGAACTCTATTTTGACCATTAATATATTTAAAGGGGTTGTCTCGCTACAAAGAATAGCATTCAAATTGTAGGGAACACAAAATAAAGACATTTTCCAAATATATTTCTTTGTTCATCTGTTTTTGTTAAGGAGATACAAGTGAATTAATCACCTCCCTGGCTATTTCAATTCCCTCAGTAACTGACCTGTAAACATCTCTCCCCCCTGCTGTTTGTTCTATGTGATAGCAGTGAGTGATGTCATCACACAGGTCGCGACAGCCTCTGTGCTGCCTGGCAGTAAAAAGCTTGATTCATCTAAAGTAAACAGCTCTAATTAGGGATTTTGTTTGAGGGATCAGATAAAAAGTCCTTCTAGCAGTTTCTGAGAAGCTTCTGAGCTAATCAGAAACTAATTAGCAACTGAAAACACAGAGTTGAATACACCACGGAGCTGTATGCAAATCACAGTCAGTCAGAACCAAGAAGTGACAGAGTATTTCATTCATGGATCATATTAAACTCTGTAGGGAGACAACTCATTTAAACATATTTATTATGCCCCCCCCCCCCCCATCTTTGAAGCTAAATAGCCCTAATCTTGCTAATCTTTCTGGGTATTGCAGTCCACCCAGTCCTTTTATTACTTTTGTTGCCCGCCTTTGTACCTGTTCAAACTCTTCAATGTCTTTCCTGTGAACTGGTGTCCAAAACTGTACACAATATTCTATGTGTGGTCTGACCAGTGACTTGTATAACAGGAAAATGATGTTCTCATCGTGTGCATCTACGCCCTTTTTAATGCACCCAATGATCCTGTTTGCCTTGGTAGCTGCTACTTGACACTGGCTGCTAAAATTAAGTTTACTGTCCACCAGGATCATGAAATGGATTTTTCCTTCCCATGTGCATAACCTTGCATGTGTGAAAACTCATCTGCCACTTCTCTGCCTAGGCCTCCAACTTATCCAGATCCATTTGTAGTAAAACATTATCCTCTATTATGTTGATTTTACAGAGTTTAGTATCTTCTTCAAAGATTGATACTCTATTATTGTGCAATCCATGTGTAAGGTGAATTGTGAATATCTCCTATTATGACTGGTGGATCCTGTGTTATCTATACATATTGGTGTCACCGTTCAGTGTATTCTTGCTTGTACTGATCATGAGCAGACTACTGAAAATCTTTCTCTGCAGAATAGGAAGTGTTATACTATTATTAGGCATAGTGATCAAAGTGAAAACTGCAGGACTTCAGATTTTTAAAAAAAATATTGAAAGTGATATGGAAATGAAAATAATCAAAAATTCTTAAAAAATGTGATTAACATAAAACATGAGTTAAATATTGTAATTTTTTGATACACATTCACTTTAAGGTCTGGAGAGTTAGGGACCAGGGTAGTACTTGGTCATGCTCTTGTAACCAATGTTGGACATTTCTAGCTGTGTAACATGTCCTATTGTCTTGCTGAAAGACCACATTTACTCCAGGGAAGACAATCAGAATTTATGGGTGTATATAATATGCATGCATGGATTCATAACCAAAACGGTTGAGAGTGCCTAACACATAGATGAGTGGCCCAGAGAATACCCAAACAATATTCCCCACAACAATGGCACCACCAGCTTGTGTTCTTCTAGGGTATTTATTTTCTGATGTTTCACAAGATACTACTGTCAATTAATTCAACAAAGCAAAAAATGTGACTCGTAAGAGAAGGCAAATCTTTGCCAATCAGCAAAATTCCAATAACAATACTGCAGTGTGCATTAAAGCCTGCTGATGTAACTTCATTAGCAGAGGTGCAGTGACTATCAGTCTGCTCTAAAGCCCTTTACACAGTAGGGTTTGCTGAACTGTTGCCTTAGACACATGTCTGGTAGCCTCCTAGCTATTATTATTATTTTTGAGCAACATTAATTACAGGGTGCTTTACAACCAGAGGTTTTTGAATACATAATATGAGATGGGGACGAATACAATATTAGGACTAAATAACAAATGGATACAAACAGAGATATGACCTTGACCACAAAAGCTTACAATCTATAATGGAGAAGGAAGGAGCTTGAAGATGTGGGAAGCAGATATTTGTATTATGGTGTAGTGACAGCAGGAATATTTTAAATTGTAGGCTATCTTGAAGAGATGGGTTTTCAGGTTGCTTTTGAATTTTGAAATTGTAAAGGTGAAGGAGAGTTTGATGTGTATTGGTAGTGAGTTTCAGAGTTAGGGGAATGTACAGGAGAAATCTTGAAGGTGGTTGTGCGAGATGCTGACAAGAAGAGAGAAGAAGTTCCTGTGAGGATTGGAGATTATGTGGGGGGAGGTATCTGACGATTAAATGAGAGGTGTATGAAAGGGACAGGTTATGGAGAGCTTTGTATGTCATGAATGGAACTGAATTTGGTGGGCAATGGGTAGCCAGTGAAGAGGTTGGCAAAGTGGTGAGGCAGAGGAGTAATGAGGAGAGAGGTGAATCAGTTGGGTAGCAAAGTTGAGGATGGATTGAAGGGGAGCAAAAGTGCTAGACAGGAGACCACAGAGAAGGATGTTACAGTAGTCTAGGCATGCATTTTTTCAAAATCAAGGATAAGAAAGGAGCAGTTTCAAGTATTGCTTTTCTGATGAAGGTAGCAATAGGTAAAAATGGCTTGGTTTGTTTTGGGGTTTGAAAGACAGTGTACTTGTGGTACTGGGGAGGGCATGGAGCCATTGATTGGGATAGATAGATTTAATATAGAGGTTGAGAGGGATGAGGAAAAGATAATGAACTCTGTTTTCTCTATGTTGAGTTTGAAAAAGTTGGAGAAGAAGAGGGAGGATATGGGCAATATACATTTTAGGATTCTGGAAATTAGTGAGTTAAAGGGGTTCTCTGGGAAAAGAAGAAAACCAGATACATAAACTACATGTCTTAATGAAAAAACATACCTAGATATCTTTTAAGGGGTTGTCTCACTACATTGATTCATCTTACCTCAGTCTTGTTTTCTTGGTTTCATTTTGAATTCAGGGGCATGTTTACTGGCTTTACTAGGCTGCAGTAGAAGCCGGTCTGTAGCAATAAACCAGTGCTGGCAGCCTATCATGAGAGATTGAACAGGTCTGTAGCTACAATGACCTGAGGAGCTGGTGCAGCCCATACAAGAGGGGATATCTCAGAATAAGTGGGATAATGTTAATAGACATGTATTGCAAAGTGACTTGTTTTTTGCAAGATCTTTAACATAAAAATCATTCCTTGTAGTGAGACAACCCCTTTAATGAGAAAAGTCTGCTTGTTTTGTCTAGGGGATTATCATTATAGAAGAACAAAATGGCCACCGTGCTACTTCCTCAGCAGAAACCTGAATGGGGCTTAGCGGGAGCCACGAAGCTCTGCCCCCTTTCCCCGAGCAGCCTGTGAAAAACTAGGATGCCAGCAGGACAGTGAGTGAAGGGATGGCTGTATGTGTGGGGAGGAGGGTGGCTGATTGCCTGTGAGTGGATGGGTGTGTGTGCAGTGACTGAGTGCCTGTGAGGGGAGGGGTGTGAAGTAGATTTTATTATTTTTTGTTTTTAGCAAGGGGGTATGCCTGGAAAAGGGGCTTACTGGATAAAGGGGGCATCTCCCGGGCAAAGGGGGGGCATCTCCGGAAAAAGGGGGCATCACGGCTCAGGGGGAACTCCTCAAAAGGGGACATACCTGGCTAAGGGGGAACTCCTGATTTTGGGGGGCACCTGTGGTATTTTTTTGGGGGGGGGGGGGGGGGGGGGGGGGGGGCGGGGGGGGGGGGGGGGGGGGGGGGGGGGGGGGGGGGGGGGGGGGGGGGGGGGGGGGGGGGGGGGTACAGGGGGGTTTCTACCCGGTACAGGGGTTTAAATAGGGACCGAGATACCTACCTATTGGGGGCAGTTCGGTGGGATCTCCAGCTCTTGGAGGTGAATAGACCTCCCCATAGGGGGCTTGGTGAAACCAAAACCCCAATTTAGCTTTCTTCCAGAGATTACACAGGGGGGTGGGTGTGGTTTTCAAAGGGGGGGGAAAGTGGCCCTACATGCAAAAACTTTGGTGGGCAAATTGATCCCCCCTTAAAATCTTGCTTTTTATTTTAAAAATTTGGGATTTGTATTAAATCTTGTGGGCTTTAGTTTGGGGAAATTTTTGTGAATTTTTGGGGGGTCAGTATCACTGAGATGTTTTTTGACCTCCGCATTTTTGTAGCACCATTTTTCTTGCATAAGAAAAAACTCAGCCCTTTATTAGGACACAATTCCAAATTGTTAAACTTATTTTAATTGCCAATCACGCGGGAACCAGTGCATTTGGCATGTAGAATGGCAAAACAAACTCTGAGTTCAAACGGCATCTAGGGGGAAAAAAGGGATTTTATGCCCTTTTAAGTGGCTGGTTTTGGGCCAAAAGGGGTGGGCTAGTATTTCGAAAAAGTGATTCCTGGGGGTTTTAGACAACCCTTCTGGGGTTTCAGAGAATGGTCGAAAAGAAAAAACATCCGTGAGCGGCACCCGTGGCGGAATCCCTTTTTGATGCCAGATCAAGGAAATGGGGGATGGGTTTGAGGATAGAAAGGCAACAGGATCAAAAAAACCCCCCGTTACAACCAAAGGGAGGCGGACCTCGAACGCACAGTAGGCGAATTTGAGGAGAGGGTACAGCAAAAAGACCACACCCGGGAAATCCTTTCAGTAAAAAGAA
>JAODAL010010515.1:0-104727 GCA_025379985.1 Phyllomedusa bahiana | reverse complement strand
AAAAAAAAAAAAAAACACTACTGGTTTGCGTATTTCTTCACCCCCCTTCCAAAAAACGGATTTAAAAACTGATCAAAAATCTTGTCCCCCCAAAAATGATACCAAAAAAAACGTCAACCACCCCGAAAAAAAACAAGCCTTAGGTACTCCATAACAAAAAAAAAAAAAGTTGGCTTTCAGACTATGGCGATGCAAAAATGTGTTTTCCTTTTTAAAAAAAAGTGTTTTTTATTGTATAAAAGCAGAAAAAAATAAAAAAAAATATACAAATTTGGGATTGCGAAATGATCGACCCTGGAGAAAAGCTAGCATGCATATCTAACGCAAAGTGACCGCTATAAAAAATAAAAAAAAAAAACCCAAACCAGGATTGCTGTTTCTTTTCAAAACGCCTCAAAAAAACCAAAATAAAAAGTAACAAAGTGTTTTTAAGCACCCCATAATGGTACCAATAAAAGCATCAATTCACCCCGCAAAAAAAAAAGGCCCCCACACAGTTCTGCACACAGCAAAAAAAAATTTTTAGACTGTCAGAATGGGACAACAAAAAAACCCAAATTTTTTTATAGACCTTTTTCTTTGGAAAAAGTAATAAAACAAAAAAAAACTATAAAAAAAATTTATACTTTTGAAAATTTGTACCGCCCCCCATAAAAAATTATACTCTTTACAGTGCAGGGCGAACGCTGAAAAATTAAAAGCCAAAAAACATGGTGAAACGCTTTCCCCCCCCCCCCCCCCATTTTCAGGCCCAATGCCAAAAAAAAACGATGGAACACCGTGCACCCAAAAATCCCCAATAACCGCAGAGAGATCCATGAGGGGTGTTGAATAGTTTTGAGCGATTTATCGAAAAAGTTAAATCGGCAAGGTTTTTATGGGATTGAAATTTTCCAGATCATGCGATAATTAAGGTTAAAATCAGCTCATCTATTAAGGGGCGCCCTTTTTCTGGGCTTCAATTTTTTGGCGGCCCAAATCGATTACAGAATAAGCAGGGTGAGATTGTGTGCGACGTCAAAAGGGGTGTATATGGTTGCGTTTGGGTGGAAAATCAATGACCTCTTTTAACATAGAACACTTTTCCCTGTTTCAGCCCAGTGCTTCACGTCTCATAGGGAAGGACCTGCGCTCTCTGTGGCCAAACAGCTCAGCGAAATTAGCTTTTTCTGCACAGGAAACCTCTCTATTACCCCGTGATCCTTCCAATTTAGTTAATAGAGATTTAAAATTTTAGTATTTAGCTAGAGTTTTTAAAGCAGCATCTACCGCGAAATTCCAGGGGTGGGAGCGGAGGGGGGGGGGGGGGGGGGGGCCCAGGGGCGAACACGACAAGCTCTATTATAAAAACACTGGATAAAGTTCAAAGATTTTTTAGTGTAGACATGTAGGGGAATATCTTTTTAAAACAGTTTGCTATTGAAAAATTTCCGGGATATGGGCAGCCTAACTTTTTTGGATACCAACATTTCTAGTAACCGGGGTCCTTTGTTTAGCTGAAAAACTCCATTTTAAAATTTATCAATATACTTTTCAATTAGGTGTTAATTTTAAAATTTTTCCCCATTAAAAACCCTGTACTGTTGATAATCCACCTTTGCAGTTAAATTACAATCCACAACTTTAGCAGCACAGGTTTTTTTTTCCCAAAAAAATACCTTTTATCGTACGAAAACATCACAGTTACGTTTTTTTTTGACTTTGCGCACCCAGCTTTGGGGTTCATTGACCGCATCCACATAAATCTTAAAACAGCAATCAAAATTTACCACAGGTAATTAAAAGGTGCAAAAAAACCGTTTATTATACCAAAACATAACAGCTACGTGTTTTTTGATTTTTTCGCACCCACTTTTGTTCATTGACGCAGCATCTACGTAAATCTTAAAACAGAAATTTCTATATTCACCACAGTGAATTGAAAGGGCAAAAAATACGTTTTATTATCCCAAAAAAAAAACAGTTATTTTTTTTGACTTTTGCGCATAGCTTTGTTCTTTGACGCAGCATCTACTAAATTTTTAAAACAGAAATTTCATACCACCACAGGTGAATTTGGGAAAGGTGAAAAAAAATTCGTTTATTAACCAAAACATAACAGTTAGGGTTTTTTTTTGACTTTGGCACCCAAGCATTTTTTCATTGACGCAGCATCTACGAAAATCTTAAAACTAAAATTCAAAAAATATTCACCACAGGTGAATTAAAGGGCAAAAAATTCTTTTTAATTAAAACCAAAAACAAAAACAGTTACGTTTTTTTTACTTTTGCGCCCCCAGCATTGTTCATTTGACCCATCTACGTAAATTTAAAACAAAAAATTTATTCACCACAGGTGAATTGAAAGGTGCAAAAAACCCGTTTTTTTTCCCCAAAACAAAACATTCGTGTTTTTTTTATTTTTTGCGCACCCACTTGTTCATTGACGCAGCATTACAAAAATTTTTTTAAAACACCAATTCATATCACCACAGGTGAATTGAAAGGTGCAAAAAATACCGTTTATTATACCAAAACAAACAGATACGTGTTTTTTGGACTTTTGCCCTCCAGATTTGTTGATAACCCTTGCTTAAATTTTGAATCCAGCAATTTTGTTTTGATTAGGGGATTGGAAAAGCTGTGATTTGCCATCTTTTAAAAAGAACTTTCCAAAATATTCCTACCTTCTCAAATTTTTTATTTCTGAACGGAGCGAAATGCGGGTGGTAACGAGCAAAGAGGGGGGTAGCACATGGAGGTAGAGGTACGAAGAAGTGCTCCTTCCAGTCTGGCGACAACACGCATGCCAGGGGGTCGTCATTTTCAGGACCGCGGCCTGTTTTTGCGGGTCGGGGCCCGTGTATCTAAGTAACGAACACCGTCCCAATCTGTCCTTCATGTTAAGCAACCTGCATCTACAGTTTACCTCCTCGTCCTCGCATCACGGCCAAAAAATGTCGTCATCAGCACTCACATCCTTCCAACAAACACCCCCAAATGTCAACTCGGTACCCACCATGTTTTAATCCCTTGTCTGAAGCCTCTTTATGACAAAATGCGGTTTGGGGGCAGAAGGCATGTTAAAAAAATCAAAGGATGATTTACGCCTGACGCCCCTTTATGATGCCACAGAGGGGGGAAGGGAAACCGGTCAATCGGCAAAAACCCCCGGGGGGTCGGGGGGAAAGCCTTCAGGCCCCTTGCTTGACCCGCAGCTTCTGGATGCAGAAAGTCAGGGCGACCCAAATCACCTGTGTTTATGAGGGTGAAATGCGACATTGCGGATCCACCGGTCTTTTCCGCAGAAATTTTCTTGCGAGCGCTTTTCATGGACAGGGGGAAGCGAGGGGTTTTTCAACACGGGTCCCGCCACAAAAAGGGAGAGGGGGGTCGCAGAAGTCCGCTGATATGATTCCGCCAGCCAGGTCAGGCATACCCCCGCCCTCGCTTATCCCGTCAAAAAGGTCCGGACCTCTCAAGCCTGGGCCTTTTTGAGCAAGCCTCTGATTCACCCGGTTCTATGCCGCCTTTGCCGTAAACGCATAGTTTAAACAAGAACCTTAAGTGGTTAACCACCACCAAAAATTCTTCACATGCAGCGAATGCATGATTGAAATGGCCTCAACCACTATCACACCCCCCTGTTTTCGCCCCTCCTCCTCCCCACCACCCCGCGTTCCTCAGCTGCCCCTTCTCTCAGAGTCATGATCAGGGATCAGCCTCTGCTTCAGCCTCCACCTTTGCCCGAGTACCACCGCACCACCAGGACCCATCCTACCCCTTCTCCTTTCCCCCATTTACGACCTGCACTCGACAGCGGCCAGTCAGCAGCCAGCCCTTCTGTCTTCCCGTTTGGGAGCAGAAGAACACTTTAACCAAACCCTCCCCAAAACCAAAACCTGAAGTCGGCAATTTTCCAGGCCCTTTTTGGCCCTTGGGAAATTTGCCTTTCCCCTCTGGGGACACGATGGGTTTTTCCCCCACGTCATGGCCCTCGCCTGCCCCCCAAAACCAAAGCCCAGCAGGCATTTTTTTCCAAAAAGCCCCCTGCCCCGGCCAGCCACGTGTCACAAAAAATTTAAGCGCGTTGCTCATCTGTGTCCGGGGAAAAATCCACCACCACCGACACAGCCTAGTAAACACGGGCCAAAGGCCCCATATCTCTGTGACAGCTCCTGGGGAGCTGGGGGTGGGTGTCTCGGGGGTCACGGTGGTTCTCAGGGTCGGGGCACCTCTCAAAACGAGGGGTGGTGAGGGTTTTTTTCCCCCAAGGTCTTCTGGTGGCATCACTACCCAGAGACACCAGGCCGTGTTGAATTAATCTGCCTTGGAGACCGTCCAACACAGCAGGAGTGTGGACCCGGGTCTCCCCAAAGAACCGAGCCTGGCTGGGTGACAAGAACCTTGTCCAGGCAAGGTGGTTGGATAACGGGCGAAAACTGCTGGCCCCCCCTTTAAGATCGGTGGCTGGAGACATCCCCTTTCCGGCACATGTCATAACCTTGTGTCCCAAAATTTCAAAAGCTACCCGGGTCTGGGCTGCCTGCTGAAGAAGGCCAGGGCTGAGTTCGCACTTCCGCCGTTCGACCCGCTTCGTCCCCCCCTGGGTGCGTTGCAGCTCGTCGGGCCCCCCCGCAAACCGCTCATTGTTGACGGGCAAAAATGCTGGAATTCACCCTCCACATGCTCCAGCGATTGTGGCAGCAGCCAATGCCATTACCATACAAATGACACATGGGGCCCGACAAACAGCGGGCGGACCTCTGGGGGTTGAACCCCCGGAAGGGGGAGGGAGGTGAAAGAGCTTGCACCATCCTTGCCCTTTTGAAAAGCCACCAAAATTTCAGTGCGGACAAGCCCTTGTAGCATGAGCATTGTTTTGATTTAGTTCTGGAACGATCGTTGGAACCTGAACAAAGGTCCCCCAGCGACGGGGAGGAGAACGGACAAGATGCGGACCGAGCCTTTCTCTCCGTCAAAACCACAAGGCCCGACATTTCACAATTTCATCTTTTTCATTAGGAGTGGTTCGGGGTCCAGAGCATGCAAGGGGCGCATCACTCTGGGTGCATCATCTCGGAATAGGGGTGGTTGAAGCTGTGCCCGGGGGCAGGGAGGGGAGGGGGAGGAGGAGGTATTCCTAAACCCCATGTTACCGGGGCGTCCCTCCCCTTGGGAAAAAGGGTTTGGGGCGAATTTGAAAGGGGAGGAAGGAAGATGAGGGAAAATCATTTGCTTGCCCCCACCCAAGGGGGTTGGGGGAAAAAAAGGCCCATTCCCATGAGTGCTTGGAGCTCCATTTCCCCCAACATGACCTCGCATTAAGGCCATCAAATGAAAACATTATGGGGGGCCACCCTCCTGGATCCCCGGTACAAAACAAAACTCAGCACTTTCCTTCCACCCACCCAAAAGAAGTAAAAGCAGAAATGGAGACCTTGCGATTATCAACTGGAGACATCGTTCTCTGCTTCACGTTCCCCAAATGTCACGGGGGAAAAACATCAGCTTACCTCACCAACGCTGCAATGCGGGGCACACACCAAACACACAGAGATCAGCTTAAGATCATTGCACGACTATTGCGTCTCAACACCGATTTTTTTTGCATTTTTCCCGGGACCCAAAACTTCTGGGTATCCAAAAGGGGACGAAGGGCCCGGCGGGGCTCGTCACGCCATATGGGGTGTTGTCCTGCCCAGCAGCCAGCTCCATACTGAGCGGCCCTTTCACACGCTGAGGAGTCATTACGGGAAAAACCATCTGGCTTTCCACAATAAGTGGATTTTTGACTTTCTTTCAAGATAATCACATGGCTCTGAGATGTTGGGCCCCAATTCCCGAGTCACCGATTAGTTGCCGGTCTACTTCACATTCCTTTTCAAACAAAAGTTCCTCTGAAAATTTTTTTTTTAAATGATCTTTTTCCTTTACTGCAAGTTTTTTTTTTTTTTAATCATAGTTTTTTTATTAAAGATTTTTAAAAAAAACAAAAACAAATCAATTTAATGAAACCCATTATAGAATACGAAGGGGAAAGGACGCACCCTTTAAACAAACTGAAAAAAACCCAAATTATTAAAACAAAGCCGCGTTTAAAGTTCCCAAAAAACCCCAAATCCCCCCTTTTGCAAAGGGACCCGGGACCCAAAAAACAACTGTCCCCTTGAAAAGGAGGAGAGAAAACAGCAGCAGGAAAATTATTACTCATAAATGCGGACTCGAGGGGGGCTATGACCACTAAAACAAGATATCAAAATAACAGACAAAGTAAAAAAAAGAAAGAAAAAAGAAAAAGAAAGGAGAAAAAGAAAAAAAAAAAAAAAAAAGGGGGGGGGGGGGCAGTCCCCGAGCCCAGGCAGTGCCCCAAGGGTGTGTCGAAAAGAGTGAGCTAAACGCAAGGGAAATAACTGTGTCACGGGCCGAAAGGGCCTAAATCCAGGAGACACTGGAAGCCGTCCAAGGTCCCCAAAGTCCCCCTTTCAGTGCCTCCTCGGGAGAACGGTAACAGCCCCTCCATACGAAAGGTCGAGGCCCCCCTCATCTACCCACTCTGACAGTGAGGGGGGAGCAGTTTGACCCCAAATGGCGGGGGATGCCCGTTTTTTTTTCGGGCCTGCAAAAGGGTCCCTACAAAAGACTTTTTTATGGAGATTCGGGAAAAATTAAACATAAAAAAAATGTGGCCTCAGGGGACCCCGGGATAACAATTTCAGTGAAATCCCTTTGGGCCCGTAACCCCTTTTTCCCAAAAATCCAAGGGACGACCCCCCCACCATATAGTACATGGTACCTACCCCCCTATTACAACGCCAACAAAGCGGGATATTGGGAAAAACCATTTGTGAGTAAGACCGGGCACCCATATCCCCTTTCAAGACTTGAAACAGCCCTCTTGCCCTTGCATTCTATGACGTTTTAATGGTAAGAAAAAAAAGCATTTCCCGCCTTTCCCTCCCCAAAAACGACGTTGCAGTTCTCTCCCCCACCCTGTGCAGTAGGAGGAAGGGATATTAGATGGGGAACCACCCAAACATAAATCAATAAAACATGTGTTTAGGGAGTTAGTCTTCCCAAAGACTCTCAAAGGGGGTAGCGGTTGGAAAAATCAAGCTTGCCTATGTAGATTTTAAAGAAATGTTGAACGAAGGGGTACTCAAAAGGTTTCCTAAAGGGGGGGGGCGACCTTTTAGAATGTAACAAGGAAACAGACTCCTTTTCCTGAATAGAGTTTTTAAAATGAGAGATAACTTAAAACTGCCCCAAAAATTGTTTTCCTAGGACCCCGGGGAAGGAAACCAGGTTGTCCGAGCCCGGGAAACAGGGGGCCCGCAATCCAACAACTTCTCGGGAGTGCGAGATTTCCGTTTTATTGTAAGGTGGGGGGGGGTGGAAAAGGGAGAAATGGGGGGTTTCAGAAAATAAGGAATCCGGGCCCAGGGGAGAGAAATTAGTGATTGCCGACAAGCGCTGGCCCATAAAAACCCAAATTTTTTCATGTGGTTTTTTTAAAATCAAGAACGGGCATCCGGCACCAGAAATAAGTCTGCAACCGGGAAGACCCCCCCCCCCTCGTTTTTGGGGGCCGCTAAACAACTCTCCCCTGTTTCGGGGTCCCCGATTGCCAAAGAAACCCCTTAAAGCAACCTGTTTTGGACCAAAAAAAGGCAGGAATAGCGACGGAATCTGGAATAAATACAATATTTAGGGGGGAAGACATTTTCAGTATATTCATTCCCCGAACCAAAAAACCCCTTTTTGGGGCCCCACCCCGGGGGTAATTTTACAATCTTACAGGGAAAAATTTTAGATCAAATATGTGGGGATTCGAAGGGTTTTTGGGTGCCCAAAATAAAGACCCCTTTTCGAGGGCCGGGAGAATGAAAAATTGGCTTTAAGGGGGGAGACCGATGCCTGACGGTTACTTAAACTTCCCGATTTAGTGTATTTTGATTTTTAATTGGCCAGCACTGAAAGACGTCAATTTTCAGACATCAAAGAGGGCAACGACATTGGGGGTTTGGGTTAAAGAAATCAGGAGATCTCAGCAAGGCCGAAATTTAAAACCCCTCTCCACCCCAAAACCCCATATTCCGATTTTTAAATTTGGAGTCTAACAGATTTTCCCAAGACCGGGACAACAATTTTGGGGAAAAGGGACAGCCCGCCCGGCCTTTATTTTTTTGAAAGGTTCAAAAAGGGAGCCATTGATCTTAACCTTAGGGGAAAGGGTTTTCGGGTACAGAGCGGTTTTTTTCCCTTTAAATTTGGGGGCCCAAAGTCCTATGTGTTCCAGAGAAGAGGATAGTTATCCCAGAGATCCTGTCAAACTTTTTTTCAGCCGAGGGACAGGACCACAGGGGCACCCCGCACCGGCAACGGATGATACAAAAGTCTTGAGGGTTTTTACCCGGGCTCACTCCCAACAAAACCCCCCGGTCCGGGAATCGGGGTAGGAAATAGGGATTAAGACTTTTTCAACTTTTAGATATATTTTTAAGGTCAACATTAAAAGAGAGATGGGCCTATAACTCCCCACACCGGGGGGTCTTTCCCCTACTTTAGGAAGAACCGAAAATAGGGGCCAACAAACCCCCCGGGGGAAGGGGGGAGGGGGGGCCGAACACTTTTAAAATTTTTTCAGCTAAACGGGGAGAGGGAGGCGGAGGGTTTTAAAAAAAACCTTTTAAAGCCATCAGCCCAGGGCTCTTTCCACTGGGGAGACTTAAAAACAGCCTCCGCTCCGCCTCTGAAAAGGGCTCCTCCAAAACTGAATGACTTCAGCTGGGAACGCCTGAAAGGAGAAGGAGGTTCGGGGGCCCCAGGTTGGATGGACATGTACGGAGATTATTAATTAATAAAAGGGGCCCAAACTCGCAGCTATCTCCTCATGGGATTTTCATCCGCCCAGCGTTTTACTAGGGATGAAAACTGTGCCAGTTTTTTCCCTGTTGGCCCTGGCCAAAAGACGTCCACTTTTATTTCATATTCTGAATTTTTCTCGGCAAAGCTGAAATACTTGCCCCCAAAGGCTTCGAGCAAACACGAAACTTCGACCGAGCCAAACCAGGAGATCCGCAGACATTCTTAGAGAGACTTGTTTTTGTTGAAAACCCCCAACGCCGCCACCTTCAGTAGGGCTTTCACCTTGGCAGCCGAATGGGCCCTCATAAGACGGGTGCCATGTTTAATCAAAATGCCCCGTAGGGGCATTTTAGGGGTTCCCATTGAAAAATAAGCTTGGTTAACACATCATGACCACCAAAAATGCTCAATGGTCTGCTCCAAGTCCCCAGGCTCTGTTCCATAACAGAGACCATTCAACCTCCAGATCCTGCTTTTGAAACCACATTGGGAGGAGGGAGAGAGATGGACACAGCACGTGGTCCGCCAGGAACACTTCCATGGAAAAAGGGCTCAACCAGGGAAAGGGGAGGTGTTGGACAGGACAAGCAGCGACTAAATGAATCGTCGGTGAGAGAAAATGTATAATCTCTATCCATGGGTTTGCAGCCGCCAACCACCACTAATTGAAATTGCACAGACCTTTTGACCTTTTTAATCGCTGAGTAAGAAGCAGAAAGCTCCTGTGGAGTTTGTCCCAAGGTTTGGGGCAATTGGGAATTTAAAATCTCCGCAAACAGGGAAATGCCCTGCGCCATGTAAAAGCATTTCTCAAGGGCCTCCAAAAAAAAAGAACTTGGCCTTGATTAGGACATAAATTTCACAATCGTAAACCGTTTCCTTAATGGTAATTATTAAAATAATACCTTTTCCCCACATCCACAAGCACTGTACCATCTGATTTTTGACAGAATTTTGGGTGGCGATGGCCACGCCGCCGACTTTTTAAAGTGGGAAATTGCGAAGTACCCTTTCTAAAAATTTGTTTCTTATCACAGGGGCATTGGGGGATTTGAAGTTGTTTTTTTGAAAACAACTAATGTTGTTTTTTCCCCCGACGATGTAGATAATAGGGCGGGCACGTTTTTTAGGCGCATTTAACCCTTTGCTTTTTAATGACATTTAAAGGCCCCCATTTAAGAAATGGGGGGACCACCAATGAGAGGCACCGCTCTTACCCCACCGACCGGGGGGGGGGGGGGGGGGGGGGGAAAAAGGAAAAAGAAAAAAAAACAAAAAAAGGAAGGGAGGGGACATACAACAAAAACAAGAACAAAACAAATAACACAAAAAGCAGGAGGAAAAGCCCCCCCACAACAAAAAACTAAAAGAAAGTCCAAAGGAAAACCCGGCAGAACCAAAACCCAAAAAGCTCCGGGGAGACCCCCAAACCCCATGTGGGGGGAAAGCGTAAGACAGGAAAGCCCAGGCAGCCCGCGTGCTCCCAAATTGAATTTAAAGAAGACCAGCTAAACCGGATATCATAAAAACCTTATATTCGTGGAAATAACCATGGGAAAGAAGGCCGCAGCGGCCAGAGGGGGCACTCCAGCAATCTCCCCACAGAAGAGACCTCAAAAAAAGGGGAAGGGAAAAAAGGGAGAGAAAAAAAAAAACCCCGGAACAAGACTATTTTAAAGTCCCCCAAGGTCAAATTTGGGGGCATCAAAAGGCACCCCCCATATCATAGGTCGCAGCTTACGAGGCCCATGGGGTTCGGGGCCTTGCGGAAGAGGCGCGCAGGATCCGGCGGGGCGGCAAAAATCCGAGTCTTCCCCGTGGTCTCCCTTTGGGGGTACAAAGGGAAGGCCACTCCGTCAAAGAAAACAGAAATTTGTAAGTCCCTCAGGAACAAGGGGACATCCCAGGGGAAACGCAGCGTAAGATTTCCCGCCCGCCAGGCGAGAGGGAAAGGGGAACCCCAACGGGATGGAACTCTCTGTCCCTTACACAGCAAGAAAAGGTTGGAAACATTGCTCGCTGAGCTAGAGTGTGAACGAAACATCCGGAAGATCGTATTGGTGATCTTTAAATGTAGGGATCCCTGTGTTCGGGACCTCCGTAAAAAACTCTTCTTTTACACAAAGAAAGGATGCGACAAATAAAAGTCCCTGGAGTTTTAAATCGTTTCTGGTGGGCGCAGCCTCTATGCACCCTGTCCATTCAAAAAAATATTCGGGTCACGTTCTATATTTTTTTTGAAAAAGCTGGGGACTGAGAGTACAGCCAGCCGTTGGGATCGACCTGGGAGACCCTAAACCTAAGGGGTTATTCCTGCGCCTCATTCTCAAATCGTCTAGGTTTTGCGGATGGGGAAAGCTGAGAAGAATGCTGCGCTACTCCCCTTGGGGGGGCACCAAAAAGGGAAAAAAATCCCGGACTTTCTGCAAGAGTCCACTTCCCCCGTAGATAAAAAAGAGATCTGGCAAAATTTGGGGGAAAATTCCCACCGAAACCCGCCCACAAAAAACCCTGCAACTTGATGAAGACTTGCCTCTTGAAGGTCTTGAAAAAAACCGGAGATCCCAAGGTAACGGGGGTTTTCCTTCCCTGGGGAAAGGGACTAAATCAGCAATGCCAAGCCAGGAGATCGATGCATTCCCCAAAAGACACCCAGCGGGGACGGGAAACCCGGTGGGTACCTAGTGAGGGATGCGGCGGGGAACGGGGAGGAGTGGAAGAGGAGGAGGGATCCCTTTTCCCCACACAAGATTGGTTGGGGAAGTACCAGTGGAGACATTTTGCATCGGGCTGGTAAGGCCCTTGACCTCCGGTTACCTGTTGGCATGGGGGGCGGATAGCCCCCCCGGAGGATCGGTAGACCAGGCAGGGGGAAATCAGTCCATGCCCAAGGGGTTTAGAGTGCAACCCCTACTGAACACTGCCCCCATGGGGCCCGATCTCCGGGGTGAGGGGGGTCTGTGGCCAGGGGGGGAATGCACCTTGAATTTCCAGGTTGTGGGAGCTCCTGTGTATTGGCCTTTTTAAGGCCCGTGGGGAGTGCTGGGAGTTAGGCAGCTTGGGAGTAACTGAGCGCCTGGGCCACAATGCCCTTGGGACCCTGTTGGGTAAAGTCAGAGGAGGGCCCCCAAGGTTAAGGAAACTTTTACATTTTACCTGGGGGTAATGGGGGCGGATCCCCGGAAAAAAAACCCCGGGAGGGACTCAGACTGGGGATTCCCAAGGGGGCTACCAAGATAAAATTTGGGGGGGGGTCCCAAAGGGTATAGGGGGAGTACCTCTTACGCAATTTTTATTCTCTTTTTTCCCTTTTTTTCTTTTTTGCGTAGGGGAAATGTAAAAAACGCAAGGTTTCATGACAACACCGATTCCATTTACTCACTTTTTCTAAAAGTTTTTTGCATTGTCAAAGGTTTTTAGGTCATTTGCTGTGAAAAACAGCAAAATCAGGTCCTTTTTTAACAAAAGTGGCTTCTAAGTGGGATTTCTCCCCCACAAATTTTTAACAGTGGCTGAAAGTCATTTTTTTAATTGTTTGGGCATGCTGCTTTGAAATGCAGCAATACACAGGTCCTATTATAAAAAAAAAGTTGTTTTTTTAACAGACTTTTTTTTCTTCACAATTGACCAAAGTGGCTCAAAGGTCATAAATTTGAATTTTTGGGGCATTTTGCTTTGAAATGCGCAATACTACAGGTCCTATCTAAAAAATGTTGTTCTAAAACATTTGTTCTTTACTTGACCAAAGGGCTCAAGGGGCATACTTTAATTTTTGGGGGGATTTTGCTTTGAAGCACAATACTACAGGTCCTATTCTAAAAAATGTGTTTCTAATAGACATTTTTCTTCACAATTGTCAAGAGTGGCTCAAGTGTGATGGTGCTGTCAGAAACAGGAATAGGTAGAACACTGTTAATGGACAAAATATGCAAAATGACTTGTTTTTGCAAGATCTTTAACATAGCTATCAATCCCTGAAATTGAGACAACCCATTTAATACAAATGAAAAAAAGAGAAACAAAGACAGGGTGATTCCATCCTATATTAAAATGTGTTTTCTAAAATTTAAAAAGTACTAAAAAACTTGCATGTACAAAATACTGTTAAAAAAATTCCTCGGGAATTGTACAAGGAGGTACAGGAAAACTTAACCAGATGTGGGTTTATTCAGAGGACATGGAGTATGGAGCACGTACAGAGAACAAAGTACAGAGACCATTTCCTCCAGCACGTTGAGTAAAATGAGTAAAAGAATGCCAAGAAAAAGAGCACCTGGGTGTAACAGGAGCTTTAAACCACCAGCATTCCAAGTGAAGCTCAATTGGTCCACACTCATACGGGGGGGGCAAGCGCTACCCAGGTCTTGACTGTGTACTGAGGAAAGGGCTGGATTCTCACACTTCCGCACTCTGCTTCAGCACGACAGTTTTTGTTGCTGCGTCATCAGGGCATTTTAACCTGTGTTTTTAATAGATGACGGACGCCAGCCTGGCTCTCACCGCACCACTGTAACCCCGGCCCGGGGTCATGCTGTGGCACAGGACAGTTCTAGTCAATGTCCATTCAACTAAAATGGTGGTTGAAAGACTCCTTTTCTGGCACTTTTTAAACTGTGGGTCAGACAGGTTTAATTGGTCATTCTGGGGTACAGGACAGATATATTAGTGTCCAGTTCAACTAAAATGGGGTTGAAAGACCCTTTTTGCGGCACTTTTTTAAAACTGGGGGTCCCTGCAGGTTTTTGGGGGTCATGCTGCGTTCCAGGACAGGGATATTCAATGTCCAGTTCAAGTAACATGATGGTTCAAATCATACTGCCTTCTGGCACTTTTTTAAATTTTGGGTGATGAGGTTTAAGGGTCATGCTGTGGTACAAGACAGGGATAGTGAATGGTCTGTGATTTTTTTCTGTGACTTTTATAACCTAAGTGTTTGCCTAAGATGTAGCACGTATCCATTTGACTGTTGTGGATGTTAATTTTTAGCTTCTCCACCTTGTTTGGGTGTAATAATGAAGGTGTTGTTGCTCTCCCCATAGACTTTAATGGAATCGCTCATAATCGATGCTCACTATCGAAAAAACCCTTTTCGATAGCGGCCGACTATCGACTATCGCTCGATCTCGATAGCCAAAGCAATCGCTCAACACTAGTGTTGAATCTAAAATGGGGCAACTTCTGGAAGGTTTCGCCTGTTCTGGTACTTTGGGGGCTTTGCAAATGCGACATGGCCCCGCCAAAATCTGCATTCCAAAAGCCAAATAGCGCTCCCCTCCCCTTTTACCCCTTCCATGCACCCAAACAAGCAGTTTACACCCACATTAAGGTATTGCCGAACTTGGAAGAAATTGCTTTAACAAAAGTTTTGTGGGTTTTTTTTTTCTAGATTCCTTGTAAATATGAAACATTTTAAAGCTAAAATTGCAGATTATTGGAAAAAATTTTTTTTAAGTTTCACAGCCTAATGCTAAAAAAAAAATGTGTGAATCACCTGTGGCGTCGATATACTCACTACACACCTGTATATATACCTTAAGGGGGTTTTAGTTTCCAATATGGGGTCTTTTTAGGGTGTTTATTAAGTTTTAGCACCTTTGGGCCTCTTCAAACCTGAAATGGCGCCTAAAAAAAATTGCATTGAAAATGAGACCCCAGAGTCAGTATGGCTCCTCCTATTCTGGGCTTATGGGTGAGCCAAATAATGCACTAGGGCCAATATGGGATATTTCTAAAAACGGCAGACCTGGGGAAATGATATTACATTTGCATTTACCTGGGCACATTTACCGTATTCCAGTGAATAAGGATAAATATTGAAAATCTGCAAAAATAGTGAAATTTTGAAATTTCACCTCCACTTTGCTTAATTTCTGTGAAATACCTAAAGGGGTTAACAAACTTCCTAAACACTGTTGTAAATACTTTAAGGGGGCTAGTTTCTTAGAAGGTGTCATTATGGGGTATCTAACATGCAGGCCCCTCAAAGCCATGTCAGAACTGGACTGGTCCCCGAAAAAAATGTATGCAGCAAATTTTCTTGAAAATTTAAAAAATTACTACTAGGTTTTTTAAGCCCCCTAATGTCATAAAAAAAAAAGGGCATTTAAAAAATGATGCCCAACCTATAGTAGACATATGGGAGATGCTAGTTAAAAAACAATTTTGTGGTGAATAATTATCTGTCTTGTATGCAGAAATTTTGGAACTTTCAAAATCACAAATTTTTCATGAAATTTTGTTATTTTTCACAAAAAAACAAGGCTTGTATGGATAAAATTTTCTTACTAACTTAAAGCACAATGTGTCACGAGAAAACAGTCTCAGAATCACATGGATAGATAAAAGTGTCAAAAAGTTATTCTCACATAAAGTGACTCATGTCAGATTTCATAAATAGGGCTGTGTCAGGAAGGCCAAAACTGGCTTGGTCCTTAAGGGGTTAATTATATGTTGCTCCAGTATACATATGTTTATTATATGTGGCCCTCCGGAGTGCTCCACGGAGCAGGGAGCACTCGCGCTCTGACCACGGAAGCCCTCAGCTGTAGGTGCGTGCAGCGGACGCACATACAGCTGAAGAGACTGTCGGCGCTCCAGGCCCAAAGCAGCAGCCTGGAGCCCTCTGAGGTCCGGGGCACAGACAGTTTTATCCGGGGCTTGTGCCACGGAAAAGTATTCCTTCTTAAATGGGATGTCCAGTGGAAGAATATTCATTTGAAATTAAATCCCAGTCCCCCGCCACTGTTGCTTCAAAGCTCTCCAGGCTCTGCTCCTCTCCACTTACCAGTTCTTGCCCCAACACACGGGGAAGGCTCACGTTTCATCCACTTACATTGGAACCTGAGCCTCTCCTGTGTGTTGGGATAAAAACCTGAAAGTGAATAGGAGTGGATCCTGGGGTGCTCCGGAGCAAAAGGGCGGGGGACATGGAGGTAAGTATCACTTTTTTTTTTTCCTCAAAACTTGGCACCATTTCAAATAAATTTTCTTCCGCTGGCCGACCCCTTCAAATAATCAAATATACCAACCGAATAAGGAGAACTTCACATCTATTTTGCATCATACATCCCTTTTTTTCAGGCTGCACCCCTTTTTTTACATGGATCGCCTCATGTGAATATTTGCCGCTTGAAAATGTTTTTAAAAAAATCATGTTTTTTAATGTCGCGATATTCTTGGAGCCATTAGTTATTTTGCTGTGGATGGAGCTTTTTATTTTACGTGATAAATTAGCGTACTCTTTAATATCATTGTGGGTACATAACACTTTTGATCACTTTATCTTTTTTTATGTTGCCAGATGAACAGATAAATACAATTAGTGCATGGTTTTTTACTTTTGCAGCATTTACCGTATGGATTACATAACACTAAATCTATAGATTGGGTAATTACTGCGTGGCAATACTTATTTTGAATAACTTTTAAATAAAAAATGTTTTGTAATTGGGGAAATAGGTGTGTTGTGTTTTCTTTTTAATTAGTATTGTTATTTATTTAAAAAAAAATTGCTTAACCCCTTGACACCTCAGCCTATTTTTTTTATGTTTGTTTTTCCCTTACCACCTTTCCAGAGCCATAACTTTTTCATGTTTCCACCTACCTAGACATATGAGGGCTTTTTTTTTTGCGGGACAAGATGTACTTTCTAATGGTCTCATTCATCCTACCATAGAATATACTGAGAAACCGCAAAAAAATTCTAAGTGGGGCAATATGTGAAAAAACCTTTCTTGCGCCATGTTTGTGGGGGTTTTGATTTTACGGCTTTCAATGTTCAATAAAAATTATGTTTTTTCTGTATTCTGTATTATTATTATTATTATTTATTTTAAAGCGCCATTGATTCCAGGGCGCTGTACAATTGAAGGGGGTTACATACATAACATAAGTCAAACGAGTACAATGATAAGTGATTAATTACAATTGGCACGACAGAGGGAGAGAGGACCCTACCCGCGAGGGCTTACAATCTACAAGGAGGGGGAAAGAGACAGGAGGTGAGGGGCAGATATGTTTGTGGGGTTATGTAGTGGTAGCAAGGTTCTTGTAGGTTATAGGCAGTCCTGAACAGATTGGTTGTCAGGTTGCTTTTGAAGCTGGTGAAAGTGGAGGAGAGTCTGATGTGTTGGGGCAGTGAGTTCCAGAGTGTGGGTGAAGCACGGGAGAAGTCTTGGAGACGGTTGTGTGAGGAGCTGAAAAGGGGAGAGCAGAGGAGAAGGTCCTGTGAGGAGCGGAGATTGCGTGAGGGGAGATATTTGGAAATTAGGGCAGAGATGTATGGAGGTAAGGAGATGTAAGGAGATGTATGAAGTTGATATGCTTCCAACAATATCAAACATGTAGGGTTTACTTTATGTTTTGGTACCATAAAAAAATCCAAACATTTTCTATTTTTGAAATTTTGCACTGCGGTGCCATTTTCTACTACTAACACCTACGGCCTTGAGTGAGGCGGCATTTTTTGATGGCTGAAGTGTATTTTTTATCGATACCAGTTTGGAATACATAGGATTTTTTGATCAAATTTATTTCTCTTTTAAGGGGATGTGAAATGACAAAAAAAAAACCCCACAATTTTGTCGTATGGAATTTTTTTCTTTTATGGTGTTCAGCGTAGGGGATAAATAATGTTATATTTTAATAGACCAGACTTTTTTGGATGCGGCGATACCAAATATGTGGGACTTTTTTATTATTTTAGTTTTTTTAATTTGCAAAATGGTGAAAGGGTGGTGAGTTGAACTTTTAATTTTTTTATATTTTTTAAACTTTCAAACTTTTTTTTTTTACTGTAACTTTGTGTCCCCCTAGGGTGCTTCACCACTACGGGGCTCAATCTTTTATATAGCCTAATGCATTGTATAGACGATGCATTAGGGTGTACAAAGATGGGAGGAAGAATGAACATGTTCCGCTGCACAGATTTTCCATTAAGGTCCATGTTAAAGGTTACACCTGGTTAACAGACAGCTTTCAAAACCAAAAATCGTCGGTAAATCTGGCTGAAACACCTGACCGTGGGGACAGCCCTTAGGGGTCAAATAGCGTGGGAGGGCGGTGGCTCCATCCCGCGCTGTAACCGCCGAGTGTTAGCTGCAATTAGCGCTGTGATCCCGCTACAAAGCCCCTTACCGGCACTATGACGTACTCATACGTCCAATGTCAGTAAGGGGTTAAACATGCTTTTATCTTTCTGTCCAGCAGCAGCTCTATGTGACATTTAGGGCATGTTCACGCGGTGTATTTGCCGTCCATACTGCATTGCAGCGCACTTATACCCGAAGTACGGCCTGCAAAAACGCCATGTGAGCATATGGTAAAATCATAGCTTACATTGAGTGCTATTATAAGCTGACATTTTCCCTAGTTAGGCCATGTTCACATGGCTTAAAATGGGACGCATTTAAGTCCGGAATTCGCGCCGTACTGCACAAATTACCGCTGGAATCCGTCCCAGTCATTATGGTAATCCACAGTTCTCATAGAGAACTATGGATTACGTCTCCTCTCCCTGCTCGGCGAATCCGCCGCGGGGGGAGATAAGTGACATGTGAATTACCAGCGGCGTATACGCGCCGCTAGTTATGACAGTCTATGGGCCGGCGAGGTGCCGGACCCCTGCCCCCGCTCCCGTCCACACGCCGTAATTGCGGGGCGTAATTACGCCCCGTAATTAAGCAGTGTGATCATAGCCTTATAGTGACAAGGATTCTGGAGACGGGGCGTTGATCAAGGGATTTATTCTGATGCCAGATTGGAGTCGGGAAGGATTTTTTTCCCTAAAATGAGGACAATTGGCTTCTACCTCATGGGGGTTTTTGCCTTCCTCTGGATCAACACTTTAGCACAATAGGCTGAACTGGATGGACATCTGTCTTTTTTCAGCCTTACAAACTATGTAACTATGTAACTATGCTTTATAACTAGGCAGTCATTTCATCAGCGTTAATCCTTGTGGGAGCTGTAGTGGGGGCTATATTGGTCGTCACCCACTATTTCCAGAAAAAGTTGAATGCTAAAATTCAAGGTAATTCACCAGCGAATTAAATTTTAGAAAGAAACGCTCGGTATGTTTTTTTCTTTGATCAAAGCCACCAAGGAAAGTGTATAAAGTACAGCAGCTCCCTCTGCCACCTAGTGACCACAAATGTATCTGATGGAGCAGTTTATTTCAAATTAATACTAAAATATTCCAAATGCTCCCACACTTTCACTCAATGCAGCAGTAAATCTAGAGGGCGATGTGAGGCTGCTAACACATGTATAATCGCACTCATAGACTGTGTTCACATGTTGCGATACTGCATGCATTTTTGTTTCACTTTGTAGGAATCACATAGTCAAAATGTAACCATAATGCAACGTATGGCCTTAGGCTAATGCCACACAGCATAGGACAAAAACTGTTGGAAATCCGACGGCCATTACACGACCACAGTTTTTGTCACGTTTGGCGCAAAAACCACAGTGAGTTTTAGCTTTTTTTCCGTTGGCGCATACAATGGAATGTACGGGACACTGGCAGAAAGACGCAAGATGCTGGCGGGTTATACAACATGTTCCTAAAACCGCCGACGCCAGAAAACAATCTAAAAAAACCAAACAAAGTCCGTTCACCAAGCTTGCTTCTTCCATAGTAAAGGCCGGATATGTGTTATTAGTTGGAGACCCGGAGACTCCCAGTGGATGGCTGGGCGGTAATCACTACAGCAGGAGGAAGAATGTTGTATCCAGCTCCATATCAAATCAAAAATGTATTAAATATATTTAAAAATCATAACCTAGTACTGTATATGATGGTCGTCAAGACTAACGCGTTTCAGGTTTTGATAGTACCCTAATTGTACGATTAATAGTTTTGATAGTACCCTTAATTGTACGATTAGGGTACTATCAAAGCCCAAAATGCATCAGTATTGAAAACCATCATATACTATACTATGATTTTTAAATATATTTAATACATTTTTTATTTTATATGGTGCTGGAGACATTCTTTTTCCTGCTGCAATGTGTAATAATCATATAAATGTGCAAAAAACTGTTTCCAATCAACCAAAGTATCATATCACCACCACTCTACCAAAACCGCTCTAACCAAAGTCACTAATGACCTAGTAACTGCTAAAGCCTCATGCCACTACTCTGTGCTCCTCCTCTTAGACCTGTCCTCTGCCTTTGACACTGTCGACCATTCCCTCCTGCTACAAATCCTCTCCTCCCTCGGCATCACGGACTTGGCTCCTTCCTCGATCTCCTCCTCCCTCACTGATCGGAATTTCAGCGTCTCTCATTCTCGCTCCCCCTCCCCCCCCCGGCCACCCTCGGTCGGTGTCCCTCAGGGGTCAGTCCTGAGTCCTTTACTCTTCTCTCTTTACACTCTTGGTTTTGGTCAGCTCATAGCCTCACATGGCTTTCATTACCATCTGTATGCTGACGATACCCAACTCTACATCTCCGGCCCGGATGTCACTTCTCTACTATCCCAGATCCCTGACTGTCTGTCCTCCATTTCCTCCTTCTTCTTCTTGTCCATATGGGTGGGCTAGAGGATCTAGGAGAAGTAAAATAAAGATATAGATATATATAAAGATGCTTTAATTCCATATCCGACCGAGTGTCTGTTGCACTTTAAGATAATAATCTTATCCCCCTAAGCACGATAGATGTATTAATGGAAACCTGCCTATAGTCTATTATGTAGAGTGCCTGTAATGAGTAGGGGAAGGTAATAGACTAGGATAACCGGCTTGGGATAGTGGACTTTGTTGACGCTTGCGCCGTTTTGACCTGGCGCGAACAAGGATTGCGGGCAGGGAACTGGCGCCGTGTATGTATCTTCGCGCATGCGCCATGTGGTCGGCTAATGGCCGCGGCCATCTTTATTTATCCGCGCACGCGCACTGAGAGATACTGGCACTCGCGGCCATCTTAGAGTGTCCGCACATGCGCATTGAACTTTTTAGGACGCCGAGTTTGCCGGAGTGCACGGGCAGTCTGGCGCGGAGACTCCCATTTGAATCTAGCACCTGTGTGGACAGCAGGACATTGGAAGGAATGTAAGTGGGCGGTACTTTTACTAGTTTGATTAGAGATACCAGACTCTATAAATTGTTGGTTAGAGATAGAGTTCTTTGTGGGACATTGGCTCTTCTACACCATTGGAGTACCCATCGTGGAGCATACCAGCTGTTTCTCAGGTACAAGGGCTAGCAGGAGTTGATGTATAACTTACCCTGTTGTAATGGAGTTGTGAATACATATGCCCTTTTTTTCTGCCCTTTGTTTTCAGGCACACTAGCCGAACCTGGAAATGACCCTCTGAATAGGTACTATGTATGTACTCTAGTTTTGGAGAGACTAGTGGTTTGATACACGTCTTTCTTAACCCCATTGAAGAGTCCATGAGAGAGGGATGAAATGCAGCGTCTGGGGATTGTTATGTAAATTCTTAGACTAACTTTGGATGTAAACTCCTAAGTATATTCTCCATGTGGTCAATGTTTTGAGGTAATATAGTGCAGAGCATCCACTCTGCACATGCTTTTCTGGAGGGTTTGTCTAGGCAAGGAATTAGGTCTGCATAGCGGGGTCACCCTTGTCGGGGCGGGTTCTCTGCTGTAGACAAGTAGAGGCCTGGACAAGGATAAAGATTAGGTACCTTGACTGTGTGTAGATACACTGTACCCTAAATATATTTATTTTTTGACACTATCACTATTTAGGTGTGACGTATTTTTTAGAGAAGTTGATTAAAAGTTATATTTTAAAGGGATTTTTCATTTTGGTGATAGCTTAGATTGTAATAAATTCCTATTGCTTTAAAAGATTGGGAGGTTTTGTGGTTTCACTTCTCTACTCTCCCAGATCCCTGACTGTCTGTCCTCCATTTCCTCCTTCTTCTCATCACGTCTCCTAAAACTAAATGTGGAGGAAACAGAACTCATCATCTTCCCACAATCCAACTCTACCCTTGCACCTGAGCTCTCTATCTCAGTCAACGTCTCTACACTCTCACCGGTCCCGCAAGTCCGCTGCCTTGGGGTAATCCTAGACTCCGCTCTATCTTTCAAACCACACATCCAAACCCTCACCTCTACCTGCCGCCTCCACCTGAAAAACATCTCTCGCATCCGCTCATTCCTCAACTATGACACTACAAAAATGCTAGTCCACGCCCTTGTCATCTCCCACCTAGACTACTGCAACATCCTTCTCTGTGGCCTCCCAGCTAACACCCTCGCTCCCCTCCAATCCATCCTTAACTCTGCTGCCCGTCTTATCCACCTCTCCCCTCGCTACTCCTCTGCCTCTCCCCTCTGCCAATCCCTTCACTGGCTTCCCATTGCGCAGCAAATTCATTTCAAGCTACTATCCATGACCTACAAGGCTCTCCATGACCTCTCTCCTCCATACATCTCTGCCCTAATTTCCAAATATCTCTCCTCATGCAATCTCCGCTCCTCACAGGACCTTCTCCTCTGCTCTCCCCTTATCAGCTCATCACACAACCGTCACCAAGACATCGCCCGAGCGGCACCCACCCTCTGGTACGCACTGCCCCAACACATTAGACTCGGCTCCACTGTCACCAGCTTCAAAAGCAATCTGAAAACCCATTTCTTCAGGCTTGCCTACAACCTACACTAACCTTGTTGTCACTACTTCCTCCACAAACATGTCTGCCCCTCACCTCCTGTCTCTTTCCCCCTCCTTGTAGATTGTAAGCCCTCACGGGTAGGGTCCTCTCTCCCTCTGTCGTGCCAATTGTCATTAATCACTTACCACTGTACTTGTTTGACTTATGTTATATATGTAACCCCCCTCGAATGTACAGCGCCCTGGAATCAATGGCGCTTTAAAATATATAATAATAATAATAATAATAATATCAGTATGTCTGGGTTACTCAGTGTATGTTCACACGCCGTATTGGGCCGCGTACTGTACATGCCGTAATACGCCGGGTGTTTTAGAATTACATGCTGGCCAGCGTGTACTTTTAAAGAGGGGGGGGGGGTGGGGCGGACCCATTCACCTCCATTATCCTGTAAACACTAGGAAGAAGTGACATGTCACTTCTTTCTCCTGGCGCTCAATACGTGCCAGGGACGACAGAAGGTAATCATAGCTCTCTATGAGAGCTGTGGTTACCGTAGTTACAGGATGTATCTTGGGCAAATTGTAGCGCAATTACACCCTGAAATATGTCCTGAAAGACGCTGTGTGAACAGACAGTGCAGACATATCTTGCCCTATAAGCAAAAGCCAATGGCAGCAATAGGTGCTGGCACACTTGTGTCTCGGTTGCACCGTTTATTCTGAACCCTAAGGCACATGTGTCAAACTCAAGGCCCAAAAGCCAGATCCAGCTGGCCACTTTATGTTATGTGTCCTACAAGAGCTGGGACACAATGAACAGGGATGGACCAAGTCCAGAAGGAGTAATTCTCCACTTAGGCTGAGTTCACACGGCTTATTCCCGACAGATTTGTGAGATGTCTTGATCTCACAATTCCGCCGTGACTAAGGGGCGGGACGGGGGCGGGGCCGGAGCGCGTGGGGGCGCCGCTCCCGGCCCCATAGACAATGCATTGTTTACGGCGCGTCCGCGCCGTAAATAATGTGCATGTCACTTTCTCCCCCCGCGGCGGATTCGCAGAGCGGGGAGGAGCGACGGAATCCACTGTTCTCTATGAGAGCAGTGGATTACCGTACTTACTCCGACGGATTGGCGCCGTACTGCAGCGCAAATCCGGCGCTGAGTACGGCACCAATCCGTGCCCAAATAAGCCGTGTGAACGAGGCCTGAGAGGATGATGTCAGGGCTTTGCAGATGTGACAGAGCTAGAACATGTAGCCACCCTATAAGTAGGAAGCTTGGCACTGAGGCTATGTCCACACGGCTTAACTGCGGGGCATAAGTCCGCCCCGCAATTACGCCGTGTGGCCGTGGGCGGGGCGGGAGCGGGGGAGCGAGCGGGGGGCCGGCACTTCGCCGGCCCATAGACAGTCATTGCTAGCGGCGCGTATACGCCGCTAGAAAGTGACCTGTCAATTATCTCCACCCTCGGCGTATTCGCCGAGCAGGGAGAGGAGACGTAATGCATAGTTCTCTATGAGAACTGTGCATTACCGTAGTTACTGGGACGTAATTCAGTCCGTAATTGGCGCACTTCGGCGCGTAATTACGGACTGAATTATGTCCCAGAATAAGCCGTGTGAACATGGCCTAAGGAGGATGAAGGGGCTGGCTATTATACAACCTTAAAGGGCATCTGAAAGGGCACACTGAATAACTTGTTAGATTAATTCTACAGGTTATTACGGTCGTAGTGAATACCAATATGTGTAGGTTTTTTTGGGGTGTGTAATTTATGCCACAATTATTTTTATTAAATTTTTTATTTTTATTTTATTATTTATTTTTTTCTTCATTTTTTTTTTTTTTACACTTTTTATGGTTTTTTTTAACTTTTTTTTTATTCCCCTGAAGGGAGAACTGTTTTACATTTTTTTTTTTTTTTTTTTTTTAAAATTATTAATTTATTAGCATATTCTTATATGATAATACATTCTAATCTGTGTCAGTCTGACACAGGCAGTGATCAGGACAGCACACAGTGTGCCCTGATCACTGGCTTCTTACACAGACAGCTCTGGGGCCACTCTAGGTCCCTAGGGCTGACTGTGCAGCCGTTCCCCGGGCTCTGTCGGGTCACCGGGTGTTCCGATCACCCGACAGAGCAGGGGAACCCTTTGATTGCGCTGCGGTAACACACCGCCGCAATCAAAAGGTTAAAGCATCAGGTTGCGGAGGTTTCCTCCGCTCCTCGATGCTTGCAGGAGATGCTCTGGGAATTGGGCTGTGTAGTACAGCCCCGATCCCAGCGCAATTGCCAAAAGACGTTGATGCAGACGAACGACTCGCACCGGCCGCCGTGTGCGGTCGTTAAGGAGTTAAGCAGATGCATGAAGGTGAGATTACAGCCACAGAGTTTGCTGATAAAACTGCAATAGCATCAGCAAGCTGGTACAGCCATTGGCTGCCACACATCTGTATGTGGCTGCAGGTCCTTGGGAGCTTAGCCTAAGGGTATGTTCACGCGGCTTAACTGCGGGCGTACAGTACACCCCGCAATTATGCCGGGTGTTCGGGAGACTGTCGTTACTTGCGGCGCATAAGCGCCTTGAATAAATGACATTTCAGTTATCCCCTCTCGTACAATACTATCGTATCGTACGAGCGGGGAGAGGAGGCGTAATCCATAGTTCTCTATGAGACCTTTGAATTACCATAATGATTGGGCCGCATTTTTCTCGTATTAGAGCGCAGTACGCTCTCAATAAATGGCAAAATGTGTCCAGAAATAAGCCGTGTAAACATACCCTTAGAGTTGATAATTAATCAGTCAATCATTTGTCCAATTTTTAGTTACTTGAATACAAAAGCATTAATGTCATTTGATACAAAATACAAGTGGTTATGAGGGAGAACATTACACCAGTTTGGGTTCAGTAGATCCAGTTACAAATATACTCACTTTAATATAAAAAATAAATAAAAATGCAGCACTCAGAAAAAAAAAAACTGCTTGGCTATGCCCAAACCATCGGCATATATAGTATAAAAAAACAGCACTTCAAGTGATGTATAAGAAACACTATTACTCCATAGGGAAATAAAGCGTGTTTGTTTTTTCACTTTAATATAAAGGATAGAGTGTTGGCTTACTGCAGCCGCCACTAGAGGGAGCTTTCTGCATACTACTTTACTATTGACTTCAAAGTATAACAGTATACAGTGGTGGCACAGTCATCACAGTCACATATCTATGCAGTCAGGGCTGTCTGCATTGTAAGCCTGATGTCAGGATGAACTGTGTGTTGCTCTGACAGCAGCCTGTCATACTGACACAGAGTGTAATGTGTTAGCATACAGGAGTATGCTTATACATTATAAAAAAAAAAGTGTACAAAAAGCTATCCCATAATGGGATTTTTAAGAAAAGAGTAAAAAAATATATAAAGTGTGTAAAAAGAAATTAAATAATAAAAATAAATATTTAATAAAAAAATCATTGTGCGGGCATTATGGTATGTTCACACGGTGTATTGCGGTGCGTATAGTACATGTCGCAAGACACTGTGTGTTTTGGCACCACGCACTGATCAGAGCGTACTTCCAAAGCATGGGGTGGCCGGCCGAGTGCTGGCCCCATAGACATGCATTGTCAGCGGCGCGTAAGCATGGCTAACAATTGACATGTCACTTCTCTCCCCGGGCGTACTATATGATCGTATGGAACGCGCGGGGAGACAATGCGTAATCCATAGCTCTCTATTAGAACTATGAATTACCATAATTGCAGTGCGCATTTCGCATCGTATAAAGTGTAATACGTGGCGAAATGTGCGCCGAAATACGTGGCTAAATAATCCGTGTGGACAAACCCTTACACAAGAAAAAACCCTACACATATTAGGTATCCTCATGCCTACAATAACCTGTGGAATTTAACAGATTATTTAGTGTGAAATGTGAATGGTGTAAAAAATAATTTGAAAAAACAAATGCAGAAAAACACTGCTGTGTTAATGCTGCAAAATTATTTCTTTTAAATTACATTGTAGTTTATATGTAAACTCAGACCACAAACCGCAAAAATTCAACTTCTCCAGCATAAAACAAGTCCTCATACAACTGCATCAAAGAAAAAATTACAAAGTTGAAATGGAACGAGGCAAAAACTAAAAAATCTAGCTGGTCATCAAGGCATTTTCAGGTCTGGTGCTAAAGGAGTTAAAGGGGTTTTATCGCTACAAAGATCATGTCTCAGATTATGGGGACAGTAAAAATAAGCACTTTTGTAATTGATTTGCATTACCTCTGTCACTTGGTTTAGCAGATATGAGCTTTTCTGTAAATCTGTATTCTGTTTCTGCTGCTGCTGGTCGGGACACGCCCCCTGGCCGGATCCCGCCCCCTAGACACGCCCCCTGCACTGTGATTGGCTGGCTGACATTTCATTCAGCCTGTTGGGATACGACCCCAGACAGGAAACGCCCCGGCCACGCCACCTGTGCTGTGATTGGCTGCCTGCACACTCTGTGTTTCTCCCCTCTGAGCTGTTAAAATCCATAGTGAAACCAAGGCTGCTGCCTCTGTACTCATCTCCCAGCTCTAGGGTGAATGATCTGGGCAATGACTGCCTGTTTAAGTCACAAATCCCCTCATATAACACAGTATTATAGAGTCTCCTGCCTGTTAACAGGGGCAGACGAGGAGGGGGAGGGCAGTGTGCATTGCTCCATATAACCCAGTCTGCTGCCTGGTAACAGAGGGGAAGGGGGGGCAGTATACACTCCTCACATGTCTCATCAGTTCAGGCTGTGTGTATAACTGCATATAGCCCAGCAAGGAGCTTGTGGAGTCAGCCTGAAGCTCTGCAGACACATGAGAATCATGCAGGAGACTGTATAGCTGTCCTCTGCAGACACATAAAAAGCATGCAGGAGGCTGAGGAACTGTCCTATGCAGACATCCTTCTGCTTCTACTGCCTCACCCAGAATGATGATGTCACAGGTCTTCAGTGATGAGAGACCCACCTGCTGAGAGGAGAGACTCGCCCCTGGATTTCAAATTCAATCTCAGAGAATTAGCTGAAGAGCACGAACAGTTCAAACAATAAAACTCCTTTAAAACTATCTATGCAGGGGATACAGAGCTCTATATCAGAAAAATGGAGATATAACTGCTATGAAGGAATTAATTTTGCACATATTTAAATAAAAAAAAACATGTTGGTGTAAATTCATTTATGCAAACAGACCTATCATTGTTCAAGGTAATGGGGCAGATTTACTATGGCAGAATTCTGGTGCAACTTGCTTCAAAAACTGGCGCACATGCCTTGTACCACATTTCTCATGTGTTTGAGCCACACTTGACAAAAGGGTGTGACTTGGTGGTAAAAGGGTCTGGGTTAGAGGAAAGATAACCGGGGCAGGGACATATTTGCCACTAGGGCGAGTGTCTAGGGCAGCACCTTGTAGATGCAGGGCCAGTAAACAGAAAAGGTGGTTTTTTTTTTCCTCCTGCCTCTCATCGGACTTGCTATATATTTAGAATTTATGTGTGGGGGGGTTGTATAAGGGAAGAAGCGCTGCCTTGAAATCAGGGCCCCCTTCAAACCCTTGTTCTGTGAATTGCCACGTTTGTGTGTAGTGTTTGGCCCCCCCGGGAACCCTATGTAGAGACCTCCAGAGTGAGTGAACTGATGGGAACAGCTCTTCCAGACAATCCTTCTTTTCAGTTTTAAGAACCAAGGTGTGTAGAATCTTCACTTGTGACCAGTCAAGTGTTCTGCAATTTATTGTTATGACATCATGACATTTTGCAATTAAGAGAAATTCATGTGCAGGTCAGGATCTGTGAAAGGCAGGGGTAAGGAGTCACGGGAAAATACAAAGGTCACGGGGCCCCCCTACTGTGACGGGTGATACCTTTAAGTGTGTTGTCGGGTGGTGTGGCAGGGGGTAGCCCAAAAATGGGCAAAATGGAAAAATTTAGCTTGATAATGTACTACATGACATATGGAATTTTGTATCTGAAAACCCAGTAATGCCTAGAATGCTTTTGTGCCATATAGCTAAAAAATACAATTTGGTGCTGCAGAGCCCTAGGAAAGGTCGTAAAAGATTTCTATAGGTCCATTAAAAGGAATATGTCATCAAAAATATATATTTTTTTATTTTCCATACCACATCTGTAAGGGGCTATGCTTGTGTTGGGATATTGACAGCAGTGGGTTGCCATGGGAAACCGGGGGAGTAGGGTGGCAGGTTTATGACGTCTCCTGGGCCCCTCGTCTCTGCAGATTTGGGGCACAAATTCTAGAATCCTACTTTTTCGCACTTCCCAACTGTCCCCCACCCCTTTTATAAATTTTCCATGTGTGGCAGAGCGGGTTCAGGCCATTGATTAGAGGAATCAGTTCTCCTAGAGGGTTCGATAGAAAACAAAGGATTCACCCCCTAGGGATTGTGTTACATCTATGGCTTGTATCCCTCAGAATCATATTGCCAGGTAGGTAGACCCCATTAGATAGGTTGGTAGGCCCTAGATAGGTAGGTTAGTAGCCAGTAGTTAGGCTACAGGTAGGTAGGTAGGTCTCAGTTAGTTAAGTACGCTACAGGTAGGTAGGTAGATTGGCCCTAGGTAGGCAGGCCCCAGTTAAGTAGGCAGCCCCCAGGTAGCTAGGTAGGCAGTAGGTTGTCCACTGGTAAGCTGTAGGTGGGCCACAGGTAGCTAGGTAGATAGGCTATAGGTGGGGCCCACATAGCTAGGTAGGCTATAGGTGGTGCCCACATAGGTAGGTGGTTAGTTAGATAGGCTATATGTGAGGCCCACAAAGGTAAGTAGGTAGTTAGATTGCAGGTTGGGCCCACATAGGTAGGTATATAGGCAATAGGGGCCCCCACATAGGCAGGCAGACTTAAGGTAGGTTATAGGGGGCTTCATATAGGTAGGCAGGTTTAAGGTAAGTTATAGAGAGCCCCCTATAGGTAGACAGGCTTTGGGTAGGCTATATGGGGCCCCATATAGGTAGGTAGGCAGGCTTTAGGTAGGCCATACGGGGCCCCCATATAGGTAGGCAGGCTTAGGGTCGGTTATAGAGGGCCCCATTTAGGTAGGCAGGCATAGGGGTAAGTTACAGGGGGCCCTATAGAGGTAGACAGGCTTAGGGATAGGCTATAGGTGCCCTATATTCGTAGGCAGGTTTAGGAGTAGGCTATAGGGGCCCCATATGGGTAGGCTCTGCTAAGACCAGGCAGTCCTGCCTGTGAACGCTCGGGCCAGAGGGCCCGGATGTTCTGAGGCAGGGACAGCCAGGCCCCGTAGCAGTTGCTACAGCTGCTCCCCCAGTAGATCCACCCCTGATCAAAAGACCAGTGTACTTAAAAAAGGTCTTCAATTACATGTTGAAAGCTAATCCTAGTAGTTTGTACATAACTTGGATGGATGTAGCTATGGCATACATGACAACTTTTTTTTCTTTTACTTGCCAATTTTTGAAAGTGGCCTTCAGGGAGATTCACACCCCCTTCACAAAAAGGCTACTACACCCAACTGTGTAACGGCTCTGGAAGAAAGATAATTGAGGGGTTTGGCGTCACCCAGTTTTCCTGGACGTTGGATAGCCTATTAATTATCCAGGGCAGCTGGGAGATGCTGCTAAACTATGCCTGGATCCAAACCATTACACTGTTACCAATATTACCACTACACGGTCACCATATAGTGGTAGATACCAGTGTACACAGGCTTTGCAGACTATGTATTACCGCCATACAGTGACCATATTGTGGTGCATACACAGATACACAAGCTCTGCAGACTATTAACTATTAACACCATGCAGTGACCATATAGTGGTAGATACCAGTATATACAGATGTAACAGAACTAAAAAGAACAGATAATGTGCCGTGATATCACGGCACAGAATGTTATCTCTATCTTTCTCAATGCTTTTTCGATGGCGTTTGTTTTACAGATCAGAGCAGGATACACGAAAAAGCCAAGATTTCACGGTCAAGCTTGAACTATGCTACTCTGTACAGACTCTGTAGACGTTTAAGTGATTAATAGCTGGAGATGGCGAGGTAATAGAGCGATAGACCGAGTTGGTGAGGATTATAGGTAAAGGTGAGGAGGCTATGGGGTAATAGGTGGAGGTAGTGTGGAGTTTATGGGGTGATAGGTGGTGGTTGTATTTTGTGTTGGCACTATGATACATAACACAATGGTGGGGGACGGGCAGTAGAAAGTAGTACAAAGCATATTTTACAATCTCATTGCAGGGGGAGGGGCTGAGATTGAGATCTTGAGATTGTGCTGCAGCTGTGGTGAGCACCCCTCAGAATCATATTGTGCAACTTAAACTACATACCCTGCAACCCCAGAAGGTTAGCCACAAGCATGATCTTAATTGGGTGCAGGGGATGGAGTTTAGTACCGTCATGGTTTTTGCAGTGTTTTTATTTTTAAAGGGTTTCCCCGTTAGACTATGATGGACTCAGCATTGAATCCATTTCATTAATAAAATGGTCAGCGAGGGCTGATGTCAGGGAGTGTTTTCTTAAATAACATTTTTTGTGTCGTACCATTGTGTTTTTTACCATTTTATTCCAGTGTTAGCAAGGAAGGTTTCTGACAGACTCCTCTCTATTACTATTGCTCGGACTTGGTTTCAGCTAACAGTGTTTCTTCACCCCAATGGGTCTTTCAACCACACTCATGTATGGCGGTCATGTGAGGCCTGATCTCAGAGCAGTGTATTTGATACCTAATGAGATAGAATAAAGAAATATATGGGCTTTACTATATACATTGTACTGCTGGTGTTTCATTACAGTCAGTGCTGATCTCATCCAAACTTGTTTTCCTTCTACAACCCATTGACATCTTGTGCTGCTACTTTCAGATGCGCCTCCAGTCTGTGGAGTTGGAGTGGGTTACATCATGGGTCATCTTCTTGTTTCCCACACTTTTTGTCTAATTATCCTAGCAGAGCAGCTGAGAAGTTTCAAACAGGAAGCTGTTTACAGATAACACTTGTGACTTCTTGAGTTGGAGAGCTGAAGGCATCTTTTTCAATTAAGATCTGTCAGCCTTTTGTAAACAGCAGCAATGAGGTTCATGCGCCCTGCAAGACAGAGGACAGATCCAACCCCAATCCTCACGGGAAATATAAGGTAAGGAACTCAACTGCTCAACTTTTTAATACACTGTCTATCTTTCTCTGTGTTTTCAAAGGTGAGGTTTGAAGGATATATTTTACAGGAACAGACATTTATATTTTAACAGCAGCCACAAGTGTAATAACAACTATTAACAATTCAAAAATTGATTCTTAATGGTATCTAAAATGTCTTATTAACCAATTTAAATTTGCCCCATTGGTTTTTTAAAAAGTATAGGGCTTGTTTCGACTTATTGGTAGTAATGAATGAAGACTTCAAACAACAACTTTATAGGAAATTACATTTGTAGCAATGAACATCACTCCCACCATTGCAGCTGGGTAGTAGTATATGCCTTTAGACAGCCCACATCATATGTTCAGCAAAACTTTTTGGACAGAGAATTGGGTCCCAGTTTTGATGCTTTGACAGAATTTGTCACCATATTGTAAATCTATACTTGCGTGGTCAAACATCACTCCAGTCTCAGAAATAATTGTTGCAATATAAGTTTTGGAAATCATAAGTTTTTGAAGTTCAAACATGAAGTGGGTTGAAGCGAAGAAGCAGGATATTTCCTAAATTTCCACTCAATTTCCACATTTAGCCTTTGTGTTAGAAACTGCATAAAATACTTCATTAGAATGAAACGTGTGAAAGCACCCTTAAAATGATGACGGATGGTCAATAGTTGAGATGAGCACTTAGTACTAATAATGGAGAATTCAGTTAGTCATGAATGAGAATTCACCGCTATGACACATTAATCATACTGGTAGAGGTTATCAGGAGATAAAGGGTTCTGCTTGTTAGGGGAATTTTTTAACCCTTCTGTGTTGATCTAAAATCTACATGTGCTCACACACAACGTGTTCCTAAAAATGCCATATTTTATGCTGTTTTGCATTTTTGTGTGCTTCTTTGAGTCATAAAACTTGAAAACACTGCAGCCAGTCTGTAGTAAAATATATAACATACTACATACAGGTAGTTGTGGTTAGTTGCATTTTTGTGACTTTTTTGGGTAAGTGGAGTTTTTTTTGCCATTTTCCCCATAGGCTTCTCCATACAGCTTGTAAAACACCATAAAAACACATGAACAAAATAACTAAAAATAAAAAAAACACACAAAAATGCCCTAAAGACCTGTAACATGAAAATATCACCCTTTGTTCACAAGTGCCATTTTGCTATTTTTTTGGGCCATTTTTTGCAGTTTTTTTATACGTGACAAAAAATGGGCTTTCAAGTAATTCTTTTGATATATTAATTTTTCATCTAATTTTTAATCTGTGGAAATTGGTACATATGAAAATCCGAGTTGTGTAGTCTACAGTTCAGATTTTCTTTTGAGGTCTATGTGGATGATTTACATATATTTACATATTGTAAACACCGAATACGCTTAAAAATCCGACAGTAAATCACTGGGTTGTAGATAGTTGCCTAAAGGACCTTTCATGTAAGCTGGTACATATGAGGGGTAACTTGTATCCAAGGCGTTTGTTACTTGTTACAAGTTGTTCTTGCCTTGATTTTTGTTCACGTTAAACAAAACTCACAGCAAAAATGCAACAAAAACGGTTAATTAGTCAGTTCATCAATGAATTGTAACCCATAGCCTATATTTTGTGATCTTTTGGTTTTATACAGTATTTTAGAAGTAAATGTCAGTTGAACAAATCCTTCACAAGTTTTATATTTTGTACAAAAAAAACTTTTGATCTACTTGATGACACCTGTATATACATCCCAGTTAATGAGTGTAGTGATCCTTGATGTCCCATACAGCATCTGTGTATAACATATTTTAGTCTCATGTGCTGCTGTATTCACAAAGGTGAGTAGCGACTGTATAGTCATTATGTTACCACTAGGTCATAACTGCAACATTCACAGTTACTAATATCAGATGTATATTATGTAGCATTTTCCATATTTGTTTGCAGCATGCAGAGTTTCACAGCTGGTTTAGATGTTATTATCGTGTTTTTTTTGTTTTTTTTTAAACTGTAAATTTTTATTGAATTTTTACAAATACAAAGCCATGAAGGACTGCAGAAAGTATTCAAAAGGATACAATACAAGCGTATCAATGTGAACATTGTGCGGTATAACATAGATAAATCCAATTTACATAAATAAGTCACTATTCAAGTTTTCTAAGTATTGGCATCATCGTTATCGTTTCTAATTATTATTATTATTATTATTTTTTTTTTCATATTCCAAGCTTTTATTAAGTAGTCAAATAGTAAGTACAAAACAGTATACTGATATATCGACAGTTGATATACAATTAGGTAACACATACTGGTCTATTCAGCATATAAGAGTCATCTATCACATGATGCGTGAATATTGTACATGTAGCAACAGTAAATGAGAGCTGCAAACAAGGCAAAAGAAACGACGTGCTACATTGCTTGTGTTGTTGATCTGAGAATAGAGGGGCAAAGTACTGTTGTTGAAGAGTAGGGATAAACCCTGCGAGTCACAACAATTCACTTTTACCACCAAGCAGGTAAAGCCATTGGGAAAAAAGATTTGGTAATCATTCGCATAAAATTTTAACTTTCTAACATCGTTAACCTCACCGAAACTAGAGCCAGACTAGGAGCTGAGGAGGAGGGCCAGGAGTATGTGAGTATTCCATGTTCTAAATTATTAATTTATACCACACAAAATGTCTGCCACACAGTATATTAGTGAGGTAAATGCACATAAATTATTATCATCACTGAATATATTACTTTGCTAAAAAAACAAAACTCCATAAGGACTCAGTCATGTTCATTGATTTATAATGGAGCAACGTTGTGTGGATCCATCATATGGCACCCACAGAAATCAGTGAGTCTGTGCTATACCTAGATGTCTCCAATGTTATCCAGATGGCATGCTCCATTAGGTATTCTACACTCAAAAAACTTCAAGCTGAAAGACACCCAGCACCAGAAATGCATTTACACACAAACATATATATATAGTGGAAGATCAGATCAAAGGTAGTATGACAGAACCCAAGTCCTTGGTATCCGTTTAACTTCTTAGCTTTTATTTTAGCTGTCAACAAACAGAAAACAAAACATGGGGCTTAACTTCAGCCAGAAAGAAACAAAAAATAGGGTTACACAGTACTTGCCGAACTACTCACAGTCTCTTGTCCAGGAAAGTTTCTTGGGTTCTTCCCCACCAGGAACAGGGAATGTGGCCAAATCGCATGACTTCTGCAGCAGCAGCTATGTCTGCCTCAGCACAGCCAAACACACTTCCCACTGGGAGAACAACCCCAGCTCACCTGACTCTCCAGCTTTACATAATCCACTCAAAGCCCGGCCTGGACCTAGAAATGTGGAAGCAGTCATGCCACCCAGCTCTCTGACTGCTCCAGGAAAAACTGACCTGGATTCGGCTGCATTGCAGCCATACCACTAATGCAACAATAAATGGTTTTTCACTGAAGCCAGGCAAGTCAGTGACACATATCTACTATCACGGACAGTTCCTCCCTGTTTCCATTTCTTACAAATATTATCCTATCTTTATCTATCTATCTTCTATCTACCCTAATCTTATTTCTATCTATCTATCTATCTATCTATCTATCTATCTATCTATCTATCTCTGTTGCCTTTCAGGACTGAGGTCTTGTTAGGCTCGTACTGGCTCATAGGGGAACAGGCTAAACCACCATTGGGCCCCTGAGCATGGCAGACCTGGAGTTTCTTTTAAACTGCATATAGATCCTTGGAAAAGGCAGAGAGAAATAGTCAAAAAGCAAGATGCAGAGTATAAGAGGTATTTACAGTAGCTGTACTGTGTGCCCCCAGAATCAACACTACTGGTGGGCCCCATAATCAACTCCACAGGTGGGCCCCCAGAATTAAATTCCATTGGTCCGACACTGGGTACGGAGTTCAAATCCCACCAATGACAACCTCTGCAAGGAGTTACTATGTGTTCCATGTCTTTGCGTGTTTCCTCGGGGTTCTCCGGTTTTCTCCATACTTCAAAAACATAGTGATAGGTTAAATTGGAATTTAGACTATGAGCCATAGTAGGGTCCGGGACTAATGTCAATAATGAAAATCTCTGTACATCGCTGTGGAATATAACAGCACTATATAAATTAATAAAATAAATGATCCGTTTCCAACATGGAAAATCATTCCCAGCATCTTAATTGTTTGCCCCTTTCAGATATGTAGGGATAGTATATTTCCCTGGTACACACCAGTATTCTAAATAACATGTGAGGGACCTGTGGCGCTGCATGCCGCGGTCTGGTCCCGGGGCCATGGCTGTGCCCACTGCCACGCTGCCGTACCCAGTCGCGCTGTGCCCTGGGGATCGGTCCATGCCCTTGTCGGCTCTAATACTCACCTGTCCCCACTCCATCTGCAGCCTGGCCATCTTCCTTGCCGGTTTCTTCTTTCTCAGGCTGCCGATGCATCTGCCGCATCCCCCTGGCCAGCAACTAGGGCCACATCCAACCACTTTTGACCCTGGGGTATTTTAGGCCACTTTCCCTTATGTTGCTCGCCCAGTTGTTGGTGTCGTACCTTGTGTCATCCACTCCTGCGCATTTTCTTGTCTACCTTCTATTTAACAAACTCTCCTAAAAAGGTCCCTGAATCTTCCTTGTCGGTCTGCCCTGACCTTATTTGTCCTGCTATTTTTCTCCCTCTTTCTCTAGTACCAAAGTTACGGGGTCTCACCGCGTCAAGGGTACCGACCTGTGGACTTCCTGCAGCAAAGTACATCCAACTTTGTGGCGGACTCTGGTAAAGACCAGGAGGTCCTTTAGACCCTGCTCCTTGGTGTAGGCTACGCCAACTCTCTGGGTGATCAGTGGATCCACCTCCTGTTTTGTAGTGCATGATCATGACAGCACAACTGGGCCATGGATCCTGCTGATTTTTTTGCTACCAACCAGAAATATTTTTGGGCAGAAATTATGTGCAGGCAACTGTCAAACAGCGCTTTTTTGCAAAAAACCTAGTGGCTCATCTCCCGGTAACCGCACCAGCTCCGGTTTCAGCCCCGGTTCCTGTCCAGATATCTGCTCCGGTTCCACCAACGTCAAGCAGCCTCTCTCTGCACCTGCTGCTTCCTCCTTACTCTGGAAAAACCCCCAAAGCCGCTGTGAGTTCCTGAACCATGTACCATACATTTGAGGCGGGCCGGACGGGGAATAAAAATCCCCTGGCACTAACCCCCAGCAGCCCACATACATATCCGTTTTAAAAAATGTCTCTTTTCTCCCCACCTCGCCACTGTCTAAAATAAACTACACAAAAGGTGCTTTCAAAAGGGGGGATTTTTGGGGCATTTTGATTTTTTTGGTGCGTTTTTGTGCAAAGGCAGAGCATTAATGCTGGAATTTCTGCACAAAAAACCATAAAAAAATGCCCCAAAAACCGCTCCTGTGAAGCCCCCTACACACAACAAGAAAGAAACAGGTGCAGAAAAACCCCCTCTCACAAGTCAGGTGTGCGCCTTACAATCAGGGAAAAGCCCACAGGACATCATAAGCCCCAGCATAACCACAACCCCCCCAAATCACATCCCCAGTAGTCAGGTCCCCATCACAGAATACAGCACTGATTCAACAAGAAGTAAAAGCAGAGACTCACGGGAGACGCATCTCTGATGGGGTTGTTCTTTCCCCTTTTCTTCTTCGGGCACAAACCCCCATGAGCTTTTTGATGGTCTTTCCCCTTCCATTTTCTCTCTTTGGGTACAGCATAAAAGTCTTCTTCTCCCGGTCACTACCTCCCTTTAGAATTTACCACAAATACACTTAGACTCCCTTTTTTTCCAGCATTTTCCTTCAAATTCCCCAAACAGGTATGTTAGACCCTAAAAATTAAAAATTAAAAAATGTCAATAAGGGGCATGTAAATGGGTAGCCCCCCCATTGGGGCACAGGGCCTATGTACCGCGGGCCAGTATGTAGGCGGCGGGGCCTATGTAGGCAGCGGGCCATTTGCAGGGAGGCAGGGCCCGTAAGGGAGGGAGGGACACTTAAGGCAACAGGGACAGTATATAGGCAGGCAGGACTTTTAAAGCAGCCCGGGCAGTGATAGGGGGGGGGGGCTATTATAGGCAGCCAAGCAGTGTATGTAGGCATGTAATAGGCGCCCGGGCAGGGATAGGGACCAGGGCAGGGCTATATAGCCAGGGCGGGGGTGGAAACCCAGGGTGTATCATAGCCAGGGGAGGGCAACAGTACCAGGGGAGGGCATCATATAGCCAGACAGTGTATAGGTTTGCCAGGCAGGGGGGTCATAGCCAGGGAGGGATAGGGAGCCAGGGGGGGTATCAATAGCCAGGAGGGGGATCTATACCAGGGAGGTATCATTACCAGGGCAGGGCATCATATAGCCGGGAGGGGGGATCATAAGCCCCGGCAGGGATAGGTAGCCAGGAGGATATCAATACCAGGGCAGGGGGATCAGACCAGGGCAGGCCATATAGCCAGACAGTAATAGGTACCAGGAGGTATCATTGGCAGGGGAGGGCATAAATCCAGGGAGGGTAAGGGAGCCAGGCAGGGGTTTAGTACCAGGGGAGGGGATCAATTTTGCCGTGTTAGGTAGCCAGGCAGGGTATCAGTGCAGGGCGGGCATTATTACCAGGGGAGGGGGTCAGTAGTGGGCGGGGATTATAGCCAGGGGAGGGGATCAGTAGTCAGGGCAGGGCATCATAAGCCAGGCGGGTATCGGGAGCCAGGGGAGGGACATATAGCCAGGGCAGGGGATCAGTAGCCAGGGGAGGGGTCTAAGCCCCAAAAGTGTAAGTAGCCGGGAGGGTATCATAGCCAGGGCAGGGCATATATAGCCGGGAGGGGGAAAAGGTGCCAGGCAGGAAAAACAGTAGCCAGGCAGGGATAGGTGCCAGGGCAGGGGATAGGTACACCGGGGAGGGCATAGGTAGCCAGGGCAGGGCATATATAGCCAGGGAGGGTACAGTAGTCAGGGCAGGGCATCAATACCCGGGCAGGGAACATAGTCAGGGAGGGCACAATACCAGGCAGGGGAAAGGTAGCCAGGGGAGGGCATCATATGCCCGGGGAGGGTATGGTAGCCAGGGCAGGGGATCATTAGACAGGGCAGGTAAGGGAGCCAGGGGAGGGCATAATAGCCAGGGCAGGGTATGGGACCAGGGGCAGGCATCATATAGCCAGGGCAGGGGCAGTAAATAGCCAGGGGAGGGCAGTTATACCAGGGGGGGGGCAGAATAGCCAGGGGAGGGAAAGTACCAGGGCGGGGGAGTATAAAGCCAGGGGAGGGGGGGAATGCCAGGGCAGGGCAGGGCAGTATATACCAGGGCAGAGGCAGTATATAGCCGGGCAGGGCAGGGGATATATACCCGGACAGGGCATTATAGGCAGCCAAGGGGAGGGGGAGATAAGCCCGGGCAGGGCATATATACCAGGGCAGGGCAGGGGCATTTATAGCCAGGGCAGGGGGTATTATAGGCAGCCGGGCCTAAACCCACCATTAAAACCCAACATATATCCACAGGGGATAAACCACACAACTAAAAACCACCGAAAAACCCACCAAAATCCACCCATAAAATACCACCCCCATAATACACCCTTTTCTAAATCCCACACATTTTTCCAGGGCAGGGGCAGTTTGGGGAGGGGGCAGTATAACCACCCTTTACCACAGGGGGAAAACACCAACATAATAAATTATAAAAAAATAAAAACCCCAATACCACCCCCACAAAACCCCTTCCCCCCCTCTCAACCCACCTTCCCCTATCATTGCGGGGGGGGGGAGCAGGCGCCGATGTTTTTACATCGGTGCCTGCCCCGCAGCCTCCCGGGAGCGAACAACGGGGTCGGAGATCCCAATGCCCCTCGGTCGCGTTCACCCGGGTGGGGGGCGGCCGTGATGGCGATTGGTTGGGTATTTAGGCCTGCACCGGTGGCGAGGGGGGGCCTTCGGCCCCCTGCCAAGGGGTCCGGTCGTGAACGGGCCTTTCGGCCCTGAGCGCGCCACAGACCGGGACCGGGCCCGCCGGGGGGGGGGGGAACACCCTCCCCTCGGGGGGCGACCGACCCGGCCCTGCGGCCCGGACCCTAGCGGCCCGCCGGGCAAATGCCCGGTTTGCCCAAATGGTCAGTCCGGGCTCGCTTTTGAGGTCCTGGCCCACTAGTTTGTCTTAGACCGAGCAAAAGTGGCATTCATCATCTCCTTGCTCTCGGGCAAAGCTCTAACCTGGGTCGCTCCTCTGTGGGAATGTGGGGATGCTCTGACAACCAACCTGCCAGACCTCTTACTGGCTTTCCATAAGGTCTTCGAGGAACTAGACCGCACACCTGCTGCTGCATCTTCGCTGCTCTGGCTTTGACAGGGCGATTCCGCTGTGGGCCAGTATGCAGTGCAGTTCAGGACCATGTCTTCAGAACTAGCGTGGAACAATGAGGCTGTAGTGGCTACCTTCTGGGTGGGCCTAGCAGGTCACATCACATCCTGCCCACCAGCTTCATCACCCTGGCCGCTAGCATTGACGTCCACTTTGTGGACAGCAGGAGCTCTGCCAACTGCGAGAAAACCCCTGCTAATGCAGTGTTCCTTGGTTGGCACCCGTCTTCCAGCACCCACTGCAGCCTGCACCCTCGATCCCATGAGAAGAACCTATGCAGGTCAAGAGTGCCACCTGTCTGAGGAAGAAAAAGCTCACTGACGGAACTTGGGTCTATGCCTTTATTGTGACGCTAAGGAGCATCTGCTGAAGGACTGCTTGTTTCATCAGGGAAACACCAGAGGAGACCTTGGGTGATGATTCTACCTCTCCACATGTGACCATGCAGGTCACTGTGGTCCTTCCACCTGGCTCCAATTTCCAGGTTTCTGCCTTCAGGGACTCTAGCTTGGCTGACAACTTTTATATTATATAGAAATTTGACATATTTCAAGACCTGCCCTATGACTGTGTCCTGGTCTATCTGGAGTACTTGATCTTTTCTCCAGATCTCGACTCCCATCAATTCCATGTCTGCCGGGTTCTGGCCCGCCTCAGGAAAAATCACCTTTACACCAAGTTAGAAAAGTGCCTATTTAGGTGTTCTAGCCTGCCATTCCTGGGATAGTCTCCTCTCAAGATCTGCAAATGGATCCTCAAAAGCTGTCTGCTGTTCTCAACTGGCCACGCCTGTGGGTCTCCATGCCATCCAGCGATTTATTGGATTTGCGAACTATTATCGCCAGTTGCATTCTGCACTTTGCTACCCTATTGGAGCCTATTTTTACCCTCACCAAAAACGGCAGTAACCACAGCTTATGGACCCGGAAGCAGATGAAGCGTTCACCCAGTCCGCCTTCTCCTCAGCTACTGTGCTCCATTGCTCAGACCCAGAGAAACTTTTCTACTTGGTTGTTGATACCTCCTCAGTCAGTACCGAAGCTGTCCTCCCACAGATGTCTGCCAGAGAAAAATTCATTACCTGTGAGTTCTTCTTTAATTCCCTCTCCTGCTGAGAAGAACTACACAACTGAGGACAGGGAACTTGAAGAAGTAACGACATCTGTTGGAAGGCGCTCTACATCCACTGGTGATATACATATATCATAAAAATCTAGTCTACCTACAAGCAGCTCAGCGCCTAAACCATCGTCAAGTCTGCTGGTCCTTGTTCTTCTCCAGATTCGACTTCTGCCTCCACTTTCAACCAGCAGCCAAGAATGTAAAAGTTGACGTGCTATCTAGGGCTTCTGACGTCTCTGATTCTGTACCTGAATCACAGGGCATAATACCCCCAGATCCCTTATCACAGCTGCCCCGGTAAAGTTGTGTGAAGTTCCTCTGGGGAAGACATTTGTATCATCCAGCTTTAAGGAAGTGGATCCTGTCCTGGGGCCATGCATCCTGTGTTGCTGGTCACTCTGGTGTCCACAAATCCCTTGACTTGGTCTCCTGACACTACTGGTGGCCTACTTTTGAGCAGGATGTTAAGGACTTTGTGGCTGTCCTAATTGTGCTTGTAACAAGTTCGCCTCCTACAGCCCCTGCCTGTGCCTGAAACTTCTTGGACTTACATTACTATGGATCTCGTTATGGCTCTGCTACTGGTCTCCCCTCTGTGGCCGAGTTGGCTTCCCTTTTCCTTCTCCATGTCTTCTGTTTTCACGGAATGCCAACTTGTATTGTCTCTGACAAAGGGTACAGTTTACCTCTCGATTCTGACGGGCCCTCTGTTCAATACTCCAAAACAAAGTCAACCTGTCCTTGACATACCATCCTCAGACTAACAGCTAAATGGAACGGGTGAACCAGCTATTAAGAAGATATCTTAGTCACATTGTGTCGGCTCAGCAAGATGACTGGGAAGACTTGCTACCCTGAGTAGAATTCACTTAAAACAATCATTCCAGCGACTGCTTGAGAAATACACCCTCCCACATTGTTTGCGGACAGCACCCTTACCGCCTTCTCCTCCTACCAGTCCCCACTTTGCCTAATCGCCCCCCACCTATCTTACATTGACAGTATATCAATGCCAAATTGGCTCTACCCGAATCCAAAGCGCAATACTACACTCTTGCCACAAAAGAGGCTGAAGGTGACACCCATCACCATATCACTTATACACTTTTGATAGCTATCGGCCAAATGCTCATTCAGATGACAGCTATTCATGCTCCGCTTGGCCAAGTTTGCAGGTGTTCTGATTAGGGAGGAGGGAATAAGTTGGCTCTAGACACCTTTGGCAGCAGCTTATCTCCTGTGAGAGCAAATGATTTAACATATTGAAACCCAACATACCTGATCTTTTCTTCCCTCAACATCTGCTCTCAGGGGAGTTTGACCAGCATCTATCTCGTGTGTCATCGTTAGTTGAGCTAAACTCCCACAGCTGCTACATTCAGCGGCGTCTTCATTTTTTTTTCTTTGGTTTCGACCTTCCATTGCCCAATTTTTCATGACAGTGATTCAGTAAGGTGCTGGAAAAATGTTTCATGGCCCACACTGACATAATGCTGGCCATCTCTCCTTTCATCACAGGGTTGGGAATTCCATATGTGCAATTTGTTCAGCTCCATAGTAGTCTTGTAGTCAAGGAGGAGATGCTGTAAGTGTGCAGGTAATTGGCATGAATCCATCATGTTCCTCTTCAGCTACCTGTTTTGGTAAGCCTGTGCTCACTGTAACCTTAGTTTGCTATTCTCAGTTACCAGGAGTGAAAGCCAACATGTTTTTTTTTTAATTCACCCCATGTTGCACCTACAGTCTCTCCACAGTCAGCATCAATCACATCAATCAGATCACATTTGATTCCCAAGCTTGTAAGCTCTTGTGAGCAGGGCCCTCACACCTTGTGTCTGACCTGTAAGCAGCTTTGTTCTGTGTAATGTTTGTTTTTGTCTGTACTTATGCCCTCTACATTGTAAAGTGCTGTGGAATATGTTGGTGCTATATAAATAAAGATTATGATTATTATTGTTGTTCAGTCAGAGCAATACATGAATTTCTCTAGCTTGTCTTCAGATTTTAGGGTCAGAACTTATTAGATCATTGCATTTTAATGGGTTTCCCATCTTATAAAATAATGACACACAGTGGGTAAAAATATTTCTAAAAATTCTCAACAGATGTCGGTAACAACCCATCCAAACCACACAAGCAAAGAAATAAAACCACAGATGTCCATAAATTAAGTTATGTGTACTAATCAGAAATGACACAGGGAAAATGTATAGAACACATGAAGTAAAAGAAATGCAGAAAGCCAGGGAAAGTCATGACACCAACTGAAATTTGTCAGTAATTGGAAAGCAATCTTGCCACTTAGTGAAAAATAATGTTAGCTGCTTCAACTGATGGCCTATAGAAAGGTGTCTCATTGCCAAGGTGCCACACAAGAAACATCTCATGATGGGTAAAACAGGCGAGCTGTCTCAAGACCTTTGTAACTTTATTGTTGCAAAACATGCTAATGGCTTTGGTTACAGAAGAATTTCTAAACAACTGAAGACTCCAGTGAGCACTGTTGGGGCCATAATCTGGAAGTGGAAACAACATAATTTCACCACAAACCGGCCAAGACCAGGTGCTCTTCCTGCAGATTTTAGACGTAGGAGTGAAAACAATTACCAGAACAGTTGTCCAAGAGCCAATGACCAGCTGTGGAGGGTTACAGAAAGACCTGTATTCAGCAGGTACAATTGTTTCAACGAAAACAATAAGTAGTGCACTCAACCTCCATGGCCTGTATGCACGCTCACCACACAAGACTCCATTGCTGAACAAAAAGCATGTTCAAGAGGGTTTAAAGTTTACTCAACAACATTTAGCCTGTGAAATACCAGGAGAAAATAATCTGGTCAGATGACACCAAAATTGAACTCTTTGGATGCCATAATACACACCATGCGCTACTTGAATATGCTTCAAAAAGTGTATTTATATCACAAAAGGTGTTATATACAAATAAAGGGGGACATGTATGAAGATCGGCGTGTAGAAGTGCAAACTTTAACGCCTCCGACAGACAGACCACATTGAAATTGGTCTGCCTGTCGGAGCTTTAATGCGCCTCACTTTGCCGACCTGCATTCACACATGCGTTGGAGATTTCGAATGTGGTGCGTCCCCAGAACGCATACGAAAGTGGCGAAGCTTGCGCCTAACAGCGCATTCCTGCATCCGACAGCGGAACCGGCACAGTGAGGCGCAGTATACACCTGAAAACAGGCGAAAAGCCCAATCATACATGTCACCCAAAGTGTTATTTACATATTACAATGTTATTACATGTGAAATATGTAATGTATAACATTCCATATAATGTAAACTGTAAAGTGTGTTAATATGGTACAGTGGTGGCCAAAAGTATTGGCACCCCTGCAATTCTGTCAGATAATACTCAGTTTCTTCCTGAAAATGATTGCAATCACAAATTCTTTGGTATTACTATATTCATTTATATTGCTTGCAATGAAAAAACACAAAAGAGAATGAAACAAAAATCAAATTGTTGATCATTTCACACAAAACTCCAAAAATAGGCCGGACAAAAGTATTGGCACCCTCAGCCTAATACTTGGTAGCACAACCTTTAGCCACAATAACTGCGAACAACCGCTTCCGGTAACCATCAATGAGTTTCTTACAATGCTCTGCTGGAATTTTAGACCATTCTTCTTTGGCAAACTGCTCCAGGTCCCTGAGATTTGAAGGGTGCCTTCTCCAAACTACCATTTTGAGATTCTTCACAGGTGTTCTATGGGATTCAGGTCTGGACTCATTGCTGGCCACTTTAATAGTCTCCAGTGCTTTCTCTCAAACCATTTTCTAGTGCTTTTTGAAGTGTGTTTTGGGTCATTGTCCTGCTGGAAGACCCATGACCTCTGAGGGAGACCCAGCTTTCTCACCCTGGGCCCTACATTATGCTGCAAAATTTGCTGGTGGTCTTCAGACTTCATAATGCCATGCACACGGTCAAGCAGTCCAGTGCCAGAGGCAGCAAAATAACCCCAAAACATCAGGGAACCTCCGCCATGTTTGACTGTAAGGACCGTGTTCTTTTCTTTGAATGCCTCTTTTTTTTTTCTGTAAACTCTATGTTGATGCCTTTTCCCAAAAAGCTCTACTTTTGTCTCATCTGACCAGAGAACATTCTTCCAAAATGTTTTAGGCTTTCTCAGGTAACTTTGGGCAAACTCCAGCCTGGCTTTTTTATGTCTCGGGGTAAGAAGTGGGGTCTTCCTGGGTATCCTACCATACAGTCCCTTGTCATTCACACGCCGACGGATAGTACAGGTTGACACTGTTGTACCCTCGGACTGCAGGGCAGCTTGAACTTGTTTGGATGTTAGTCGAGGTTCTTTATCCACCATCCGCACAATCTTGCGTTGAAATCTCTCATCAATTTTTCTTTTCCATCCACATCTAGGGAGGTTAGCCACAGTGCCATGGGCTCTACATCTAGGGAGGTTAGCCACAGTGCCATGGGCTTTACATCTAGGGAGGTTAGCCACAGTGCCATGGACTTTACATCTAGGGAGGTTAGCCACAGTGCCATGGGCTTTACATCTAGGGAGGTTAGCCACAGTGCCATGGGCTTTAAATTTCTTGATGACACTGCGCACGGTAGACACAGGAACATTCAGGTCTTTGGAGATAGACTTGCAGCCTTGAGATTGCTCATGCTTCCTCAGACTTTGGATTCTCAAGTCCTCAGACAGTTCTTTGGTCTTCTTCCTTTTCTCGATGCTCAATGTGCTACACACAAGGATACAGGACAGAGGTTGAGTCAACTTTAATCCATGTCAACTGGCTGCAAGTGTGATTTCGTTATTGCCAACACCTGTTAGGGGCCACAGGTAAGTTACAGGGGTTGTTAATTACACAAATTAGAGAAGCATCACATGATTTTTCAAACAGTGCCAATACTTTTGTCCACCCCCTTTTTATGTTTGTTGTGGAATTATATCCAATTTGGCTTTGGGACAATTTTTTTGTGGTTTGTCATTGAAGACAAATTAAATGAAGATAATAATACCAAAGAATTTGTGATTGCAATCATTTTCAGGAAGAAACCGAGTATTATCTGACAGAATTGCAGGGGTGCCAATACTTTTGGCCACCACTGTATGTCATAGATAATCACAGAGATAACCAGTTAGGGAAGAATGGGTTCGGAAAGATATGGTTGCAAACACATGTAATAAGCACATTATATATTTTATAAAATATATAATATATTTATATTATTTATTATATATATATATATATAACAAAAAATGGTAGGGAGGAGATGCAGCCAAGGTCCAGGAAACATGCACATATATGGACCTGTGATAGGACTGCTACTGCAAGGATGTGCACTTTTTGAAGCATATTCAAGTAGCGTGTGCTGTGGATTTCTATATTTATTGATCAGTTGGGTTGCAATACCCTTTCCAATAAGCACCTTTTCATAACCGTGTGCTGTTCATTTCTAAATATAGTACACACCATGTTTGGAGGCCAAAAGGCACTGCATATAATTTCAAAAACCCCATATCAACAGTGAAGTTTTGGAAGTAGGAACATCTTGGTGTGGGGCTGTTTTTCAACATACAGCACTTGCAAACTTCATATAATTGATGGAAAGATGAATGGACAAATGTACCAAGACATTCTTGATAAAAATCTGATGCCATCTACTGGGATGATGAAGATGAAACAAGGCTGCACATTTCAGCAAGACAATGATCAGAAAGCCAAAGAAACTTTCATTTAGTTTCAGAGAAATAAAATAAAGCTGCTAGAATGGCCCAGCCAGTCACCTGACCTGAATCCAATAGAAAATCTATGGAAGGAACTGAAGCTCTGAGTTCATAGAAGGACCCCATGGAACCTTTCAGGATTTGAAGATTGTTCGTGTGGAACAATGGGCCGAAATCCCACCTGAGCAATGCATGTGACTAGTTTCTCCATACAGGAGGTATCTTGAAGCTGTCATCACCAACAGGGGCTTTTGAACCAAGTATTAAATACATTCAGTAAACGTGTTCAATACTTTTTCTCTGTCTCATTTCTCATTACTACAAATAACTTAATTTATGGACTTCTATGGTTATGATCTTTGCCTGTGTGGATTAGATGGGTTATTACCGAAATCTGGAGAGCATTTCTTGTCACCAGCACCTTTAGAAATACTATATATTTACTTAAAAAATTGGTGATGTGTTCAATACTTATTTCATCCACCAACATCCACCAGCTCTGTGATGTCATCATGGAGGAGTGGAAAAGGGTTCCAATGGCTGCAATCTGTGAAGCTCTAGTGACCTCCATGCCCAAGACAGTTAAGGCAGTGCTGGAAAATAGTGGTGGTCCCACGAAATATTGACACTTTAGGCACAATTTGTTTATTTTCACTTAAGGGTGTACTCACTGTTGTTGCCAGTGGTTTAGATATTGATGGCTGTGTGTTGAGTTATTTTGAGGGCACACCAAATTTACACTGTTATACAAGCTGTACAGACTACTTTATATTGCATCAAAGTGTCTTATCTTCAGTGTTGTCCCATGAACAGATATAATACAATATTTCCAAAAATGTGAGGGGTGTACTCACTTTGTGAGATACTGTATATATGGGCTATAACCAAATTAACAGAAATTTCTGAATAGTTTAGAGCAGAAGTGTCAAACCAAAGGCCTGCAGGATGAATCCGGCCATTTTATCTGGCTCATGACAGCATAGACACAGGGAGCAGGGATGAACAAGGTGCAGATGCAGAAGAGCAAGCTCTCCACTTTCCTCAGAGGATGCAGCCAGCGCTTGGCAGAGGTGTCAGCACAGATAGCAGACACCATTTAAAATTTGGAGCTCTGGAGCACACCTTCATACCACTCTGTTGAGCAATTCACAGGTGGTGACACAACGTTGACTACCCATCCACCCTCCAATGCCCTCCATCAGTCCTCTGGGGCAATAATAATGTTTATGTGGCCTTCTGTAAAAATGAGTTTAACACCCCTCATCTAGAGACATAGAAACGAGTCAGGTTACTAGTTCCAAGTGTTTGCTTTGGATTCAGGTAGGGATTATTTAGCCTGAAACGAATTTTGGGCAGCCAATCAGCAGCCTTGCAGGAAAATTGGGAGACCTATCAGAATACTTATAGTCAGAAAAAAAAGTAAGCATATGATGCACTATCTGATGTATGATTACAGGTTTCAATGTATAGGAGCATTGGCAAGTCTTAAATGTAGATGGTCAATGTTATGGAATCTCAGGTAACCTTGATAGTTCTTTGCATGTCAGATTATCAAAATTTACTACAATCATAAAATAACAGGAATATAAACATTTTGCAGTTGAAAAGTATAGAAAAACACATCCATCTGCTTCCCTGGTATTCGGTTCGTCAGGAGGCCCACTGAAGGGTGGAATCAACAGATACACCTATTTGACATTCAGTTCTGGGTATCTGTACTCTTGTGAAATTTCCTGCCTGGGCACGGTCGCTTAAGCTTTTCCTTATTTGAAAAACATTTTGGGAATCTCGATTTAAATCTTCCTTTCTGATGTTGCTCCAATTCCTGCAGTCAGCAGCATTCAGTGTTTGGAGAGGAGCTTGTTCGGTTCCATCTCCATGTTGTCCTTGGACGTCACTCTGTGCACAGTTCTCAGAAGAATTTTTCAAAACATCTTATTTCTCTTCTGTACCTCAAAGCAAATTTCCCTCGAGGAGAACAGGAGAAGAATGGAAAGTTAAATGACATGAAAAAGCAATAATAAGGCTATAACAGCTCTGGACTCCTGCACTAGTTTTAGTGGAACATCTTCTGCACTCGATTTCATTTTATTTGGTTTGATGCAGCTGAGAAGACATTGGGCAGATAAGAAGGACCTGGATGTCTTTAAGACACACCACAGTTTATAAAGGTGAGGAGAGCCTACATTTACAGATGTAGCAGAGCTGGATTTGTCATTTACTGATTTTTGTTTTCATGCATTTATTTTTTAGATTTGTTATTTAATATTGGATTACTATAATTCTTTCAGATTATGTACATTTGAAACCAGCAGTTTACATAAACTAGATAAAAAGACACATATGCATGTTTCTCTCACTATCTGACATGAAATCAGAATACACCTTACCTGTTTTAGGTCAATTAGGAACCAAAATTATTTATATTTGCCAACTGCCAGAATGAGAGAGAGAGAGAGAGAGGCATTTTTATTACTTTCTGAAAAGTCAAAAGTTTACATACACTATGGGACAGCCCATATGATGATGTCATTGTCAGGGCTAGGTGGCGCTCAGTCTGCAGGGAGCAACGTTCTGCAGCAGCTGATCAGTGATCCCACCCTGATGGACAGTCTGCTGGGAGCTGTGTTAGTGACAGAGGTCCAGCCACTCTGCACAGGGGGCATGTCGCACCAGCCAACGGGAGGACCCAGAGGCCGATCCAATCAGCTACAGGGGTGATATCCGGGAATCACATTTAAATTCCCTGAAGGCTGAGTGCAGGGCCTGCAATATTTCCTGGCTGCCTTGTTTTCCTTGTGCTATTGCTTGTTATTTGCTCATCAGTGTACTTGACCTCGGCTTGTTCCCTGACCCTGTCTTGCTCTCTGTTTTTGTACCTCGCTCCCGTTCGTATTTGACCTCGGCTTGTTTACGTTTATCCCTCTGGTTCTGTTTTGTGGCTTGGCGTTCCTGATTTGGTATTGACCCGGACTGTCTGACTATTCTACCTCCTGACGGCCCCAGCAATCTAGAAGCGCCGGGACTGTCGCCCAGTTGACATCTGTCCGTCTAGTGCAACACGTCAAGTAGGCAGGGACAGTGGGCTGGGTTCCAGTCAGGGCTCACTGTACCTCCCTTGACATGACAGTCATGTCCTTGGAAGCTTCTGATAGGTTTATTGGCAACATCTGCATTAATTAGAGGGAAAATGTGGATGTATTTTTTTTGCACACCAGAAACAAACTGCTTCTGTGTGTAACATCATGGGAAAGTCTAAAGAAATCAGCCAAGATATCAGGAAGAGAATTGTGGACTTGCACAAGTTTGGATCATCTTTGGGTGCAACTTCCAGATACCTGAAGGTGCTTTGTCCATCTGTACAAACAATTGTACGCAAGTACAAACAAGATGTCAAGCCATCATACTGCTCAAGAAGGAGACAAGTTCTGTGTCTCAGAGATAAAAGTGCTTTGGTTCATCATATGCATATCAACCCAAGAACAAAAGCAAAAGACCTTGTGAAGATGCTGGCGGAAACTGGTAAGATTGTGTCATTATCCACAGTGAAACGAGTACTGTATAAACATAGGCTGAACGGCCACTCTGCCAGGAAAAAGCCATGTTTTGTGGTCTGATAAAACTAAAATTTATCTATTTGGCCATAATGACCATTCTTATGTTTGAAGGAAAAAGAAAGAAGTTTGGAAGCCTAAGAACACCATCTCAACTGTGAAACACAGGGATGGCAGGCAGCATCATGCTGTGGTGTTGTTTTGCTGCAGGAGGGACTGGTGCACTTTACAAAATAGATGACATCATGAGGAAAGAAGAATATGTAGCAATACTGAAGCAACATCAGCCAGGAAGTTAAAGCTTGGGCAGAAATGGGTCTTCCAAATGGACAATGACCTGCAGCATACTGCCAAACTAGTTACAAAGTGACAAGGATAACCAAGTCAATGTTTTGGAGTGACCATCACAAAGCCCTGATCTCAATCCTTTTGAAAATTTATGGGCAAAGTTGAAAAGGCAGGTTCGAGCAAGGCGACCTACAAACATGGCTCAGTTACACCAGTTCTGTCAGGAGGAATGCGCCAAAATTCCTATCAACTATTGTGAGAAGCTTTTGGAAGAATATCCAAAACGTTTGACCCAAGTCATACAGTTTAAGGGCAATGCTATCAAATAGTAATAAAATGTATGTAAACTTTTGACTTTGCAGAAAGTAATAAAAATGCCTTAAAAAATTCTCTCTCTCATTATTCTGCATTTGGCAAATATAAATAATTTTCGTAATCCTAATTGACCTAAAACGGGAAAGGTTTATTCTGATTTCATGTCAGATAGTAAGAAAAACATGCAGATGTGTATTTTTACTGTATATAGTGTATGTAAACTGTATTCAACTGTATATACTACTACAGAGAGAATACTTTTAGAGAGGATACCTTTAGGTAATGTCTACACAGCAATTGCAAAATACTGTTGGATTCTTTTATAGAATCTGACAAGTATTTTACAATCAGTTTTTGTTTTAACTGCGTTTTTTTGCGTGGATTTTGCGGTCGGTTTTCGGCTGGCGCATTAACATTAAACAGTACAATACGTCGTCATTTTCAAGTGAAATACATGGGATTATAGAACATATTTTACGTTTTTGGAGCGCATGTGTAGACTACAGCTGTGATTTTCTACTGAGGTCTATGGGATGATTTACAGTTGGACTTTTGCGGATTCTAAATACTGAATCTGCTTACGAGTCCAACAGTAAACCATTGCTGTGTAGACGTAGCCTTAAACATCTTCTGATATGATGCTGACATGTTTCAGCAGATGTAACCACTTGAGGTCTATGAATTAAACCCCCCAAATTTTCCCATTTCATGATTTCCTGAGGTGAATGTGTCACATTACTATCCTATTGATTTCATTGGTGATGTTTACTGATGCCCCTTTGTTTTAGTGATCAATGGGGATCTCAGCTAGTGGACATTTTTGGGACATGACTCAAAAATTTTAGCAGAATATCATAAAATGTACAAAGGTGCATATACACTTTATGGTAGCACATAATATTTACCTACATTCCATTGAAAACCAGGTAGCACGGATCCCAGCTCTGCAGTATTTTGGGATGCTATTTAATGGAGTGTATAGCTTTAATAGAGTCCTATCTATTTGTGGCTTATATAACTATACAAAGGAAGGGGTTATTGTATGTTCACATTGGCTGGTCCTCATATTGTAAGGTGAATTATGTGATATGAAGTGTATTTTTTTAGAATATTATACAGTATGTTTTTTCCTGAATATGCTTGTTAAAATTTAGACCTTGTCCCAGGATATCACTACTTCATCTTCTGTAGCTGAAAAAGATGAAGAACCTGATCGCAGCTGCCACAGCAATATGCAGTGCAAATAATAGAAGGTTTTCTGTAACTAACACTAAAGGGGTTTTCGATTCTGGTGAATAAAGCATATGCATGCAATGCAATTTTCCTATTTACTTTGTGTGTCAATTTAGCATTGTGTTCAGCCTTAGGCTATGTCTACACAGGACTGGTTTACTATCGGATTTTAAAGCGGATCCAGTATTTAGAATCCGCAAAAATCTGACTGTAAATCATCATCTGAAATCGGTTCAAAAAAATATAGTTTATAATCTGGCGTATTTCACTTGAAAATGGCGGATTATAGTACTGTTCAATGTTAATGGGCCGGGCGAAATCTGATTGCAAAATCCGCATAAAAAATGAAAACCGATTGTAAAATACTGGTCGAATTCTATAACAGAACCTGTGTGATCATCAAATCAATTTTGCAATTTTTCTATTTTTGCTGTTGCATTTTAAAAGCCATAATCATTCATTATCCTGATGACATCTGCATGGAGTCTTGCTTATCGGTAAAAGTTTTATTCTTTTACCAATACATTTTCATTTTGGGGTAAATTATTGATAAAACTTTTATTTATTTTTTGATGGGATTATTTGAATTGATGGGGAAAAACACAATTCCACTATGGTATCATGGGATTTCGTCTAGCACTGTTCAGTATGCAATACCATGTGTATAATTTTTTTTTACTTTATATCAATTTCTGTAATAAAATCTAGTCTTATTAAAAAATAATTTTTTTTTCATTTTGATTTTTTTTTTTATTGGAGGTGTTTTCCACTTCTTTTAAAAAGTTCTCACACTTTGCCCCACAATGGTAAAATAAAACATGAACCTGGACTTACCTCTCTCGTCGTCACCATGCCTGAGCTCCGCTGTCCGTGCCGGTTTCTCACTGATAATGACCAGTTAGTGGCTCACCCGGGCATGAAAAATTACAATGTGTTATTAGTGAGGGACCAGCAAAGGACACTGGGGGTGTACTGACTTAGTATATATTTTATTGCAGTGGGGAATGATTGGAAACTTTTTAAAAGAGGTGGAAAATCACTTTAATTATATGACTTTACGGGTATGTTAACACAGAGTTTTTACCCAAAGTGTGGTGCATGTTTGGATACGTTTTTTGTGCAGCAGAAACGCACCTTATACTTTTAAATTGGATGTAAAACACGTATTGCTTGAACGCTGATGCGTGTTTTACATTGAAAGTAATGTATATCATACTACACATTGTTAGATATGTTTTTGGATCTGTTTTGGGTCTGAAACATGGATCTAAACACACATCTAAAAGCGCGGTGTGAACTCACCCTAACATTACACTCAATCTCTAATAAGGTACATTAAAATACTTATCTGTTGCATTGTATAATTCCTGTCATTGATACGCAGGCAGTTTACTAAGCCGTAAGTAAGGCCTATAAGGCATAAAACCATGATGTGCTACAGTATTTCATCACCGCAGGCTGCATCTTACTTATTATAGGGATTTTTTGAGGGTCTAGACATTGGTACATAATAATAATAATAATAATAATAATAATAATGATGATACATAATACATTTACATTAGCAACCTGTGACTTCTGAAAGACAGCATGTTCCTGATAATCGTAGTAAAATTTTGACTTAGTAGATAATTTTTAAAAAAGACACAATTCCATTGCGCCCAACCTATAACCCTACAGTTTTGACTATAAGGCAAAACCCCCCTATGAGGTAAATGGCAACTGCTCCATTCAAGAGGAAAAAAATTATTCTGACTGCACTTATGACAATACCAATACATTCATGGATCAACATCTCATTTCCACTCATGGATTAAGGGGTGTAAAACATGAAGACCACTGGAACCATTGGAATCCCATTATCATGTTACATGTTAGCATTATGGAGATGGGAAAAAAATATATATAATTTTTAAAAAAGACACAATTCCATTGAGCCCAACCTATAACCCTACAGTTTTGACTAGAAGGCAAAACCCCCCTATCAGGTGAATGGCAACTGCCCCATTTAAGAGGAAAAAAATTATTCTGACTCCACTTATGACAATACCAATAAATCCCTGGATCAACATCTCATTTCCACTCATGGATTAAGTGGTGTAAAACATGGAGACCACTGGAACCATTGGAATCCCATTATCATGTTACATGTTAGCATTATGGAGATGGGAAAAAAATATAGCAATCTTAATTCACACAAGCATGCAATGTTCTGGCCTTCCATTTTTGAAACCATGATATAGTACTGGTTACACGGGGGGTGTATGGTTTAAGGCATCCCCCGTTTTTCACCCTTAACACACAGATAGAGTAGTGAGGAAAGGGTGATCACCAGGGTAGCAGTCAGGATGTGATTTGTCAAAGGACAAGACAAGAATGTGGTAAATCATCTACTGGAGGGTTAAAGCCAGGAGTTGGAAGACAGAAACAGGGCATATAATCCAAAGCTCAGGGCAGGGTGAAGGTCAAGAACTAAGCTAAGGTCCAGATCAGGTGCTAGAATATAGCAAAGTCAATAGCAAATGCACAAAAACAGGGCAAGGAAAGGTATGTACTTTAACAACCAGGCAAAGCATGGTATGGCCAGGGCCCCTCAAAAATCTCACTGACCTGTTGCCATCTTCTTGCACTGGTTGCCTTGGTAATTTTGTATGGCACAACCAGGAGGGATGAGGACCAGAGCAACAGGGCAGCAGCAGAAGCTAGAAGCTGGGGCAGGAGTAAAAGAAGCACCCAGTTACCTTGTCTCTTGACATGGCTGTCAGCAACATTGTGGCTGCGTATAGAGATGTAGCACTTAAACTGGGCGATGTGGGCTACATGAAGGCATAGCACTTGTATATGCTATCACCTTATGATGAGTGGGGTTGGACCTCTGGGTAAATCAATCCTGAAAATGAAGGTGCCAGAAAGCTGGTGTAGCACTGCGTCCCTTCAGAAGTTTTCCCAGTGCACCATCGTGCATATGGCCACCTGGCTGGGCACAGCAGATGGCAGGGAAATTTTTATGTAGGTGAAAACAGTAGAGAAGACACAAAGCTACACTAACTTCAAAGTAGATGCAGGAGGTAATATCGTATAAAAATTCTATTTATTAGACAAGTTCATTAGAACATATATAGTCTTATTCGTGCAAATAATGTGCTACTTGCATTTAGTTGGTAAATAGATCGTAGACCAGCGGAAAGTCCAAACAGGATCACGCAAGTTCACTCCAATGGCCAATCTGCATTCTGAAAGCCAAATTGTGGAGTAAAGACAGACAGGCGGGCCCACGTTAAGCGTGCAACATTTCCTATAAAATTCATACCAGCTGCCCTTGGGGCCCCAGTGAAAGAATGTTATACCTTCCTTCAGGCATCGGTTCCAGCGCAGCGACTCTCCGGTCTTCTGTTGACATTCCCTCACTTCTAAATGGTGACATTGGGGCTACAGTCGCTGATTTACTGGAACCGAGTACCGGAGGAAGGTGAGTATAAGGCTATGTCTACACAGCACAGGTTTTTCGGCGGATTCAAAAATCTGACTGTAACCAGCGCTGTGTAGACCTCTATTGAGGTCTACACAGTACAGATTTTTTACTGAGGATTTCTAAACCGCCAGGCATCCGGCATAAGATAAAACATGCTCTGTTTTTCACCAAATTCCTTTCGGATTCCCGTAGCCTCAATGTACCGCACACAAAAAGGCGCCAAAATCTGCTGTGCGGCAAAGTTAAAATACCGTCGGAAAAAGCTGTGTAGACATAGCCTAAGTTTTCTTTTTATTTTAATGAGGACCCGGGAGCCATTGGAGCTGGACATATCCTAGTGGTATGCCATTTCTTTAGAAGATGGGGATGCCCCTTTAACTCATCTTACGTAATGTCAAATGCAAATAAACATGGAAAACGTATTTACCACAAATATGTATAAACATTTCAAGAACTTGTCACAACTTAAAATACTTGAGATAACTCATCCTGCTGTTTCTCTGAAGCCGCTTTATTTCTGGTTTGTTATCTCATTTACGGACATGACTATTTTAAGTGCAACTGTCATTTTAGGTGACTTCTCAGAATAAGTTGTGGAGTGTGTACAAGGTTAATCACACTATTTCTGACCATTACATGACTTTTATCCATAGGTTCTATCAGTCAATGGCAGCTTTCCATAAGTGGGAATAGACTAGCTGCTATGATGTCTCCCATGTAAACAGTAAAGAGGAGAACCAGCTCCCCAATTTCTCTTTCTGTCTCTGAAGCAGCAGCAGATCGGAGGACATTATACTGCAGTAATGAGCAGCCTTGCTGTCCATCCAGCCTTGGATTGAGACAATAAAACAACATTGAAAGCAGCAGTACCTCTGGGTGTCCGTGCCTCAATAACAAATAGTACATTTTTCAAAACTGAAGCGTAGTAAAGAAACTTTGAGCATATTAATTCGTTGGTCACATTCCACATGGAAAACTTATGGAAGTTTACTATTGATGTCAATGGAGATTGGTAAAATCCTCATGTAATATACACCCAAAACATTTGTACGTGAATTTTAACACGGATCCACATCCAAAACCACATAGGCATGACTGGGACTTTTTTCTGATTGTAAACAGCAAGTACTAGCAAATCCAAAAAACAACCCTAAATCCACATTCAACAAGCGTTGAAAACGCAATAGACGATGCGGTTTTCAACAATAGAATCTGACAACTAAATTGTACTCGTCGTATAAACATTCCCTAACTACTTCCTCTTCCACTTCCCTCTCCCCTCTCCATACACTCTTATGGGAAGCAGCTGTGACCTGATCTCTCTTCCTCTTTGAAGACGGATTTTACCTGTGAGTTGAGAGTGATCAATGCAGGGAGCAAGGGAAGGGGATAAAGCTGGCTGGTAAATGAAGAAAGAAGCATTTTCCATGATCAAAGTTCCTTATTTCTGCTTGTACTATTGATTTTTGGGAAACATATCTTTAAGGATACAACATTTCAGTTACATATTTTGGGGAATATAAGAGAAAATCAGGTGGTTTAAATCAAATGAGTATTTCCATCCACTATACAATTACCATTAAATCACCCATACTCTTTATTCTATCAAGTCTAACAAAGTCTCTGGACAGAAAATTTGCTGGCAACAGTGTCATTGAAAATGTGAATAGTTTATGCTGGTCACAAACATTAGATATTGTCAACCTATTCCACCTATGGCAAGTGAATTTGGAAGCTCCACATTCATATTCTCATATCTTGTTGTTATGAGTGTCAAGTAAATGCTGGAGGTAACTGAGCAGTTGAATCCCTTAAGCGATAGCCACTTCTCCCTAGTATATGGGTCCTGCCATTGCTTGCATTTGTCATGGGGCTTTGTTGTTTGACATGGAGGTTAGGAGAACTCTGTTTATGGAAATTCAAATTTGGGTCAAAGTTAAGTGTCACGCTTTGCTTTGAGCCCAGAATGGACTTCAGATCCTGTGTTATTAACCCATTAAGCTAAAAGGTTAAAAGTAAGAATGGCTCCAGATAGATTGGTTAGCTTGGTGCTTGGCATTGGTGGTTTTTAAGTACAAAAGAATAAAAAGCCATTGACTTCTACCTCTGTTCCTCAGCCAGAAAAACACTTGAATCCAAGATACTAATTTTGATAAAAAAACCACAAAAAATTACCAAAATTACAAGCTACACCTTATTTCACTGGTGAATTGGGCATCCTTAATTTTTATTGACTTGGTCTCTATTCAGAAAAGAGCAACAGCTTTGGGGGTGTAAAAAATGATTGGCGCCCATATTCACTAGTAGTATCTAATGTGTCCTCCACCTTCCTGTTTAAATGTAGGAAGGTATTATGCCCATCTTCTGAGGTAACTCAATTACTCATAAAAATACGATTACGTATCTTTTTATGGGTATATATTAAAAGTTATATTTTAGAGCTTGGATTTGTTTAGGATTTTTTTCAGTGACTGGCTTGTTGTTCCAAATCCATATAGATATTTTTTGTTCCTGAGGGAATTTTTTCTGTGAGTATCTCAATTACTGCCAGATCTTGTGTATCCCGCGTCATGTGTTTGACATTGTAGCCCCAGATAAAAGTTTGTATGTTCATGACTCTCTTGGTATAATTCGGATAGTTTTCAGTAAAGGCTATGGTAACAATGTGGTAGGCCTAATTCACTAAGTGTTTATGCATTCTTGTGCTCAGGAGTCAATGACCTACAACGTCTCATCATGAAGAGACTTCTGGTTTCCATGGCAACTCTGATTAACCTCCTGCTCCTGATATTGTCGGGATCTGGGTATTGTCAGCACATTACAGATGAGTCGTGTTCTGTTCAGATCCTTGTTCCAGGTTTAAAAGGTATGTCTTCAGATTCAATAGCTTATTATTTGTATTGTATAGTTACATTTAAAGAGCTTAATGATTTAGCAAGGAAGGAGTCTAAATGAATGCATGAAGAGATGTTGGAAACATCTATAAGAATATATCATGAGAGTACAGAATATATATACAGCAATCTGAAATATTATACATATTAGCCACTAAGTCTCAAATATTCAAAGGCAAAAAGAATGGCGTATTATTGAAATACATTTTACATTCTTTTCATTTTAAAATATCTATTTTTCATCTCTTGTCTACCTGTCATCCTATTTGTCTGTCTATCTATCTTTCTATCTATCTACCTCTCTATCTACCTCTCTATCTATCTACCTATCTATCTATCTATCTATCTATCTATCTATCTATCTATATATATCTATCTTTCATCTCTTGTCTATCATTCTATCTATTTGTCTGTCTATCTATCTATCTATCTATATCTATACTATCTCTTCTATCTATCTTGCTATTCTCTATCTATCTGCTATCCTATCTACTATATATCTATCTTCATCTCTATCTATCTATCTATCTATCTGTCTGTCTATCTATCTATCTATCTATCTATCTATCTCTATCATATCATATCTATCTATCTCTATCATATCTATCTATCTGTCTATTCGTCTATCTATCTATTTTTCATCTCTTGTTTATCTATCTATCTATCTATCTATCTATCTATCTATAATTTCTTGTATATCCATCTATTTTTCATCTCATCTATCATCTATCTCTCTCATATTTATCTATCTCTCTCATATCTATCTATCTATATCTATCTCTATCTATCAATCTATCTAATCATATCTACTATCCTATCATATCTATCTATCTGTCTATTGTCTATTTTTTCATCTTCTATTTATCTATCATATATATAACTACTATCTTGTTTATCTATCCATCTGTCTATTCGTCTATCTATCTATCTATCTATCTATCTATCTATCTATCTATTTTTCATCTCTTGTTTATCTATCCATTTATCTATCTATCTCTCTCATATCATATCTATCTATCTATCTCTCTCATATAAAATCATATCTATCTATCTCTCTCTCTCATATCTATCTATCTCTATCATATCATATCATATCTATATATAATCTCTTGTCTATCTATCCATCTGTCTATTCGTCTATCTATCTGTCTATTCGTCTATCTATCTATCTATCTGTCTATTCGTCTATCTATTTTTCATCTCTTGTTTATCTATCCATTTATCTATCTATCTATCTATCTATCTATCTATCTATCTATAATTTCTTGTATATCCATCTATTTTTCATCTCATCTATCTCTCTCATATTTATCTATCTCTCTCCTATCTATCTATCTATCTATCTATCTATCTATCTATCTCTCTTGTTTATCTATCTATCTATCTATCTATCTATCTATCTATCTATCTATCTATCTATCTATCTATCTATCTATCTATCTCTGTTGCCTTGCAGGACTGGGGTCTTGGCATGCTCAGACTGGCTCATAGGGGAACAGGGGAAACCCCCATTGGGCCCCAGAGCATGGCAGACCTGGAGGTTTTTTTTAAACTGCATATAGATCCTTGGAAAAGGCAGAAAGTAATAGTCAAAAAAGCAAGATGCAGAGTATAAAACGTATGTACAATAGCTGTAGTGTGTGCCCCCAGAATCAACTCTACTGGTGGGCTCTGGGTTCAAATCCCACCAAGGACGACATCTACAAGGAGTTACTATGTTGCTAGAATCACACGATTACTGCAACATGAAAACAATGTTAGGCTATGTTCACACGGCTTAAAATGGGACGTATTTCAGTCCATAATTCGTGCCGTACTGCGCGAATTACGGGCTGGAATCCGTCCCAGTCATTACGGTAATCCACAGTTCTCATAGAGAACTATGGATTCCGTCTCCTCTCCCTGCTCGGCGAATCCGCCGCGGGGGGAGATAAGTGACAGGTCATTTACTAGCGGCTAGTAATGATAGTCTATGGGCCGGCGAGGTGCCGGCCCCCCCGCTCCCGCCCCCGCTCCCACCCCCCCCCCGTTCACACGGCTTAATTGCGGGGCGTAATTACGCCGCGCAATTAAGCCGTGTGAACATAGCCTTAGAGTGAAAATAAAATATAACATGTTGCTCGGCAGCAACTCCTTTAAGAAGAGAGCTTTAAGCCACTGAGCAATAATACCAATATAACATTTGAAATGGGTATTGCACATACAGTCTCCTTAAATAGGGCTGATGCCCTGTAATATGTGGCTCTTGCACAGTTCTGTACTAGTCCTTTGCTGTACAGACTGGGAATCATCTCATTATTATTAGAGAGTGGGGGAGTTAATGACAGTTCTATTGTATTCCTTTAGGCCTAGAATAGTGACATAATACATACTATAAATCCTTGTATTCATCATCACTGTCACTCACTGACCTATGGAAGCCGGGGTTGAACTTCTTCACTTCCTGAAGACTGTGCACCAGAGGCGTAACTTAAAGCTCCAGGGCCCCAGTGCAAAATCCATAAAAGGGCCCCCACCAACCTTGTGCCATTTATAATATTGGTATCTCCTCATGCAGTAAAAGGGCTTTTGGGCCCCCTAAGGCTCCAGCGCCGGGTAGCAATCGCTACCTCTTCACCACCTATAGCAACGCCCCTGCTGTGAGCGACATGTATGAAACTTGGCGCTGACACACCAGTTCTTAACTCCTTAACGACCGCTCACCGTATTTTGACGACGGCCGGTGCGGGTCGTTCGTCTGCAGCGACGTCTTTTGGCTCCCTTCATGGGATTAAAAAAAAAAGTTTAAAAAAATGAATAAAAAAATAAATAATAAAATAAATATTTAATAAAAAATAATTGTGCATACATTACATACAAAAAAAACCCTACACTTATTAGGTATCCACACTACCGTAATAACCTTTATAATTAATCTAAAAAGTTTTTAATTTTGAAATTTGAATGTTTTAAAAAAAAAAAAAGTAAAAAAAAAAAAAAAATAAAAAAAAAATTCAAAAAAATTCTGCAATTATTTATAAGTGAACTTAAACTATTCCCACATAAAGTACAACTTGTCTCAAATAAAACCAGGCCTCATACAACTGCGTCATTGAAAAAATAAAAAAGTTACAACCATTGAAGCGCAAGGAGGCAAAAACTAAAAAAATGTTCTGGTCATTTACTACTTTTCAGGCGTTCGGTTTAAGGGGTTAATCAACAGAGGAGTGTAGAATGCGACAGTATGTATGACCCTGTGGTATGTGAGTGCATAATTTGGTGTGTGCTATGTCTTGCATAGCATAGCTTTGGTGCATGTCTTTAGCACATTCAAAAGAGCCTTGCCTGGCGCAAATTTTAGAGTAAGACTGTTCATACATCTATAGAACAGAGCTATGGCAGTTGTTTGATACAAGATAGACCCCAAAAAATGGTGCGGCCCTATTCATACATGTCATCCTGTATTTCTCTGTCAGTTGACCAACATTCATTCCAGCTGCCATACAGTACATACTATTTATATGAACAATACAAGAGGCAAGTGCCTGTCTCTGATTGTGCCTGCCCCAAGAAAGTTTTTGAAAAGAAAAAATAAATAGCTATAACAAAACAGAAAACAAACACATTGGGGCGGATATACTATTCAAAATGCACCACAAGTTTGCACAATTTGTGCCAAAATACTAGGGCACATGTCTTGCACCACATTTATTATGTGTATTGGACACTTTTTATGGCTGCTGAATATGGAGGGGGCTTAGCTTGAAATCTAACACAGTGAGCCAAAATTACACAAAAAGTTTGGTGCAAAATATTGACATAAACTAAACCAAACAATAGGTGGTAAACAATTCGAAAAAAGTGTTTAAAGAAGCACCAAATTGATAATACAGCACCAGCCACTATAATGCATTTGGCACATTGTGAGATTTAACTAAGTTTAGTAAGATTAGTAAATCTGGCTTGTTAAGTAACGAAACTAGAATAAAATATATGAGACTTTACCTTGAAATAACTTGTCTGAGATAAATAGGTCCCTTTCGGGTTATGTTTGGGCTGTGTCTGGTTTTGCAGCTCAGCTCCATTGATTTGGTTTATAATAAAGTAATTGAGGCAACTTGATTTCCTTCTAGTGCTATGTGTATGTCCCCTGCACCGTATAGCAGTGCTGTTATGATAACATTATATATAACATCTAAACCAAAATACATTTATAGGTGATGTTGGAGAAAAAGGAGAGAAAGGAGCCCCAGGGAGACCCGGAAGGGTCGGTCCGCCAGGACAAAAAGGTAAACCAGCCTCATTGCACATTAACAACATCTGTGTCTTTATCATTTGTCCTGGGGGGGTTAGTAGAATATTTTTTGAGAATATTTTATTTTGTTGTTTGACATTTTCAATAATGAGCATTCCAAATATTAATAATTGTTGTTCATGGTACCAAAAGCACCAAATATTACCAAATACAACCATGTGAATTGTTGGGAAAATTGATTAAACATTTTTTAGAAATAGAAATAATTAGAGTTGTTCCCACATCAGACATTTATGGCTTATCGATACGATATGCCATTAATGTCTGATAGGTGCGTTTCTCACCTCTTGGACAGGCGCCTATCTTGAGAATGGGCCTCGGAAAGGCATGTATAAGCTCCTACTTTGACATTTTATGAAAAGGGAAAGATATATACTGGTCAATGAAGTGGTAAACCCTGTAAAAACCTTGTTTAAACCACCATTCAAAGGCTATCAACTGGCATTCTAAAGAGAATATTGTGGTTATCACGCATGCCACTACTGACATACACAAGCAGGACCTCACAGAAGCCACCACTGATATACATAAGCATGACCTCATAGAAGCCACCATTGATATACACAAGCAGAACCTAAGAACCACCACTGATATACATAAGCATGACCTCATAGAAGCCACCATTGATATACACAAGCAGAACCTCACAGAAGCCACCACTGATATACATAAGCATGACCTCATATAAGCCACCATTGATATACACAAGCAGAACCTCACAGAAGCCACCATTGATATACATAGGCAAGACCTCATACATAGATGCCACCAGTGATATACACAAGCAGGACTTCACTCATTTCACCACTGATATATCCTTCACAACGATCGATTCTCCCAGTCCCCCCCCCCCCCCAAGACATATGATGCCTGCAGATTATTAGTAAAAAGATGCAGAACTTTACATTTATCCACATTGAGCCTTATTTGCCAATTGGATGCCCATACACTCAGTGTGTCCAGGTCTGCTTGTAATTTATGAACATCTTCCATAGATTGCACTATACTACATAGCTAGGTGGTTAACAGCCCAATCATGCGAGAAGTCCAACCATGTCTCAGCAACACCAACACAGTTCCCCTAGAACTAGCACCTCAACCACCCAGATTTTGCTTGCTAGACTACTGGCATTTGTGAATAGACACTTTAAATTCCCTTCTAGTTTAACACTTTCAGTAGACAGCATGGGATTATACATTACCCATTTAGTAGACAGCCTAGGATTGTACTTTACCTGTTCAGTAGACAGCAGGGGATCATACATTACCCGTTCTGTAGACAGCCTGGGATTGTACATTACACCATCAGTAGACAGCATGGGATTATACATTATCCGTTCTGTAGACAGCCTAGGATTGTACATTACACCATCAGTAGACAGCATGGGATTGTACATTACACCATCAGTAGACAACCTAGGATTGGGAAATCCACAATCAGGACAGTTCTGAAAATTATCAACACCTTCTGGACACCAATACCCTTACCACTTCAAGAGCACCTAATACTTTCCTTTCCATATGAGGTCGCTATGGGATTCTACATTTAAAACCTTTCAAAATTGCAGTGGATTGGTATTAAAAATTAATGTTAAACGACATGGACATGTTACATTAACTTATAAAGTGGCCTGATACATTACAGCTTCGTAGAAGACATACCCAATTTACATTCCACCCTTTATCTATCAAGATCTGAAATGGAAGGTGAAAAGGGGCGCAAAAATGTCTAACATCCACCCTCTCTGTGATGGAGGAGTGGAAGAGGATTCTTTTGCCCATTAAATCAAAATTGAAACCACTTTGGGCACGGTTTTGTCCATTTTACTTTACAGGTGTTTCTTACTTTTTTGTTGCCAGTGGTTTACACATTGATGGATATGTGTTATTTTGAGGGCACACCAAATTTTTCACTCTTTTTACAAGCTGGGACACTGACTACTTACTTGTATTAAAGTGTCATATCTTAGTGTTGTCCCATGGAAAGATATAGTACAATAAAAATTTACAGAAATGTGAGGAGTGTACTCACTTTTGTGAGATACTGGATATAGTAAGCAATTTGGGAAAATGAAGATGGTCTAATGATGCCAACTATATAACCATGTATGCTTATTGGTGGTGGCATTCATAAGCTCCTACTTTGACATTTTATGAAAAGGGCAACAAATATACTGCCAACCTGTTGATAAAGTGGTAAACCCTGTATAATTCCTGGTTACCCTACCAATTATAGGCTGACCACTGGAGTTCTATAGAGAATATATAGTTTCACGTAATGCTACCAATGATACACATAAGCAAGACCTTACTCATGCCAACACTGATATATACAGCGAAACCCCAAAAGCCAAACCCCTGAATATACAACAAAATATGTAACATTGCACCAATCATAACAGCATGGGATTGTACATTACGCCATCATAACAGCAATGGTATTATACATTCACCCATTTACTAAGTACAGCATGGATTGATACAATTATCAGTTCATTAGACAACAATGGGATTATACATCTCAACGGCCATTTATTAGGTACACCATGCTAGTAACGGGTTGGACCCCTTTTGCCTTCAGAACTGCCTCAATTCTTCGTGGCATAGATTCAACAAGGTGTTGCAACGATGCTCAATTGGTACCAAGGGGCCCAAAGAGTGCCAAGAAAATATTCCCCACACCATGACACCACCCCCACCAGCCTGAACCGTTGATACACGGCAGGATGGATCCATGCTTTCATGTTGTTGACGCCAACTTCTGACCCTACCATCCGAATGTCGCAGCAGAAATCGAGACTCATCAGACCAGGCAACGTTTTTCCAATCTTCTACTGTCCAATTTCGATGAGCTTGGGCAAATTGGAGCCTCAGTTTCTTGTTCTTAGCTGAAAGGAGTGGCACACCGGTGTGGTCTTCTGTGCTGTAGCCCATCTGCCTCAAAGTTCGCCGTACTGTGCGTTCAGAGATGCTCTTCTGCTACCTTGGTTGTAACGGGTGGCTATTTGAGTCACTGTTGCCTTTCTATCAGCTCGAACCAGTCTGCCCATTCTCCTTTGACCTCTGGCATCAACAAGGCATTTCCGCCCACAGGACTGCCGCTCACTGGATGTTTTTTCTTTTTCGGACCATTCTCTGTAAACCCTAGAGATGGTTGTGCGTGAAATCCCAGGAGATCAGAGTTTTTTGAAATACTCAAAACCAGCCCTTCTGGCACCAACAACCAGCCAAAAGTTCAAAGGCACTCAAATCACCTTTCTTTCCCATACTGATGCTCGGTTTGAACTGCAAGAGATTGTCTTGACCATGTCTACATACCTAAATGCAATGAGTTGCTGCCATGTGATTGGCTGATTAGAAATTAAGTGTTAACGAGCAGTTGGACAGGTGTACCTAATAAAGTGGCCGGTGAGTGTACATTACAGCTTCAGTAGACGACATACAATTATACATTACACCTTCATCTATCAAGCATCCTGAAATGGAAGGTGAAGGAGCGCAAAGTGTCTAACATCCACCATCTCTGTGATGGAGGAGTGGAAGAGGATTCTTGTGCCCATTCAACTCAAAATATTGACACTTTGGGCACGGTTTGTCCATTTTCACTTTACAGGTGTACTTACTTTTGTTGCCAGTGGTTTACACATTGATGGATATGTGTATTTTGAGGGCACACCAAATTTGCACTGTTATACAAGCTGTACACGGAGTACTTTACATTGTATAAAGTGTCATATCTTCAGTGTTGTCCCATGAAAAGATATAATACAATATTTACAGAAATGTGAGGGGTGTACTCACTTTTGTGAGATACTGGATATAGTAAGCAATTTGGGAAAATGAAGATGGTCTAATGATGCCAACTATATAACCATGTATGCTTATTGGTGGTGGCATTCATAAGCTCTACTTTAAAAATTTTTATGAAAAGGGGCAAACAAATAAAACTGCCAACCTGTTGATAAAGTGGTAAACCCTGTATAATTCCTGGTTACCCTACCAATTATAGGCTGACCACTGGAGTTCTATAGAGAATATATAGTTGTCACGTATGCTACCACTGATACACATAAGCAAGACCTTACTCATGCCAACACTGATATATACAAGCAGGACCACAAAGAAGCCACCACTGATATACACAAATAGGGTATCATACATGCCGCCACTGATATACGCAAGTAGAGTATTATACATGCCGCCACTGATATACACATAGAGTATCATGCATGCCGCAACTGATATACACAAGTAGAGTATCATACATGCCACCACTGATACACACAAGTAGGGTATCATCTATTCTGCCCCTGATATACATACTGTATGCTGGAAGACCAGCCTGCCACCACGGATTTACAGAAATAGAGTATCATACATCCACAATTTATATAAACAAGTGGGGTATCATACATGCCACCACTGATATACACATGTAGAGTATCATACATCCACCACTGATATACATATGTAGAGTATCATACATCCACCACTGATAAACACAAGTGGGGTATCATACATCCATCACTGATATACACAATTAAGGTATCATACATGCCACCACTGATATACACAAGTAGGGTATCCTACATCCATCACTGATATATAAGAGTAGGGTATCATACATGCCACCACTGATATACACAAGTAGGGTATCATACATCCATCACTGATATACACAAGTATTGTATCATACATCCATCACTGATATACACAAGTAGGGTATCATACATCCATCACTGATATACACAAGTAGGGTATCATACATCCATCACTGATATACACAAGTAGGGTATCATACATCCATCACTGATATACACAAGTAGGGTATCATACATAGTAGACTGCGCTATTGAGTCCTGTAAGATAAGCGTAAGCCATCGGGAAATAGAGCAAACGTAGCCCATACAGAACTATATCTACTCTATTATTCCCTATCAGGCTGCCGCGGCTGCATTGCAGTATCCATCAGGATACCTCCATTTATTATAGCTCAATGGATACCTTCAATGTAGCCATTACCTCAGTATGAACCTACCCTACGACTTTTTTCAATGATAGTAAAGGTGCGTTCACATGGCAATGACAAAATACTGGTCGGATTTTCCAAATTATATTTTGTCATTTTTTGGCATGCAGGGAGACGGCTTTTGTCCACGGTTTGCAGATTCAAGCCGTCCCCCTTCACATAGAACTGTTCATGTTCTGCCCAAAAACCGGCTGGAAGAATAAACATGTTCTAAGTTTTTCGTTATGCTGGCGGTGTAAAAAAGCCATCCGGCAGAAGATCCGTTTAGTGTGAACTACTGCATGGATTTCCTACTTAAGTCTATGTCAAAAGTTGACAGGTGGTTTACAGACGGTTTTCAAATCCAAAGTTGAGCAGAAGAATGAACATGTTCTTAGTTTTTCGGACTGAAGGTGGTGTGTAAAACCGTCCGGCAGAAAATCCATTCAGTGGAGACTGCTGAACGGATTTTCTATTAAAGTCTATGGGGAGTGTTGCTTGTTTTCAGACAGTTTCTGAATTCAGAAACTGTCTGAAAACCAACCAATAACCCTTACCGTGTAGACGGGCCCTAAGGATTCATTCAGATATGGTTAGAAGCTCTTTGGAGCGATTTGTTACCAGAGACCGGGAGGACACTTTGCTTCAGAGTTTATATGGTTGATAATGATATCTGTCAAATGGGAACCTTCTGTCCCAGAAACCCAAGGCAGAGCACAAACAGAGAAATACAGCACAAAGTCACCACACATGAGGGCCGTTAACAAATCAACGGAAAATAAATGATCCTGCATAAGCTTAGGCTACGGTCCGGCACATACAGAAGAATGAAATAACACATCATTTACTACTTTACCTTTTGGTGCTTGTGCCGTAACAAAGCTGAGGGGAAGATTTTATTAAAGATCGGCTTAACTCACTGTGTATCATGCTCTGACATCTATAAACTGAGACATTTCATACATCACATTAACAGGAAACGTCAGCGCTGCTTCTGCTTACACATTGCTCCTTTATCGGCTGCCACTTTGACATATGTCGGCGATGCCCGAGTAAATCTCAGGTAGGAAGAACATATTTATGTAAAATCAGAGCAAACTCAGTAAATATACATAACACGCTCGAGACTGATCTAATTGATTGGAAAAGGAGAATTACCACCAAAGACGCTAAATTCCCTGTATTATCTGCTTATATAACATGCATGTAACATATTGTACCTTAAAGGGGTTGTCTGACTACAATGATTCGTCCTGTTTTCTTGTTTTCATTTTGAATTCAGGGGCGTGTTTACTGGCTTCCACTAAGCTGCAGTAGAAGCAAGGTCTGTAGCTATAGCAACCAGTGCTGGCAGCCTATCGAGACAGATCAAACAGGTCTGTAGCTTTAGCGATCTGAGGAGCTGATGCAGCCCATACAAGAGGGATATCTAGGAATAGGTAGGACACGATTAATGGAGACATATTGCAAAGTGACTTGTTTTTGCAAGATCTTTAACATAAAAAGCAATCCTTGTAGTGAGACAACCCATTTAAAACATTTTTTTCATCTTTATATGTTATGAAGTAACATATAGAAAGAAGATATACAGTTGACAAAGCTTAGGCTTAGACAATGTGTTCTTTATGGCTCAATGAGACCATTGCTAGAAAGATAGGTTACAAATAACAAACATTCAAAATCATTGATAGGTCTATTGACAGCGACTCATCTGGAACAATCAATCTACTTTCTACAAATATGGAACCAAATAGCTCATGGCAAGAATCTGTAGGCTTACAGGGATTTTCCATATCACATATCTATGGCATATTAATAGAATATACCAAATGTTTGATTGGTTCAGCTCCCACCTCTAGAACCTGCACCTATCATGACAACGGGCCCCTGATGGTGTCTATTCAGAATAGAGAGGTGATTGGAGCTCTCTATTCACTTCAGTGGCAGTTCCAAGTACCTTTCCTACCACCTTTCTGTTCTGAACGGGTGTGGGTCCCATAAATCTGTTAGATGGGAGCACTTCTTTAAGAATGTGTTGTGCTCATAAATATATCATTAGAACTAGTATGAACTGGATGCAAACTAATCTCCCAAGGAAAAAAAACGGCTGCCTCAAAATGTCTAAAATGACTAACATTACTTGACCCATGCTCTCCAGACACACTTTTATGGGCTGGTGGCGGATTCTCAGTGGCAGCCACAAGTTTTGGCATAGAAACACAGTAAGGAGCAGAGGCTAACGAGTGCCTTGGTCGGTCTTTATTCTTTAATCTCTTATTCAAGAAATCTAGATGTTATCGCAGGGAATGCCCTGGTCGCTACCCCGGGCGTGGTTACTCGCGGTGAGGACTGGCATGCAGGTATGGTGACAGAGACAGATGGAGACATAACCAGATCACAAGATGTTGATCAGGGCAGGTAGAGTTCTTGGGTAAATTTGTCACAGTTAGAAGGTCAGGGCAGGCAGCAGACAAACAGGAGAGTCAGGAACAACCCAAATGTCTAAATGGAAAATTGTTCATTGAACACCCTCTTTAAATTCACTAAAACACACCAACGCACTGGCCTAGGAAGATGGTGGAGGTGAACTTAAAGGGGATTTATCGCTTCATCAGTTTGTGTGTTTTATTGTACTTTTAATTTCTCAGCTCTTCAAATCCAGGGGCGTTTCTTCCCCTCCCAGCTGGGTGTTTGTTAACTGAAGGGGGATGACATCATCCCCCCCTTCACTGTTTGTGCTTGCTCCTGAGTCAGTGTGTTTGTTTGAGATCAGTGGGAGGGGATAGCACATCCCTGCTCTTCCCCTACCTCTCTGTCTGAGTCCACATGTCACTGTGTAGTTCCTCTCCCTATGCAGTCTTGTTTTGTGAGAGCTGTTTGTTTACGTACAACAGCCCTGCATTCAGTCTAGACAGCCTTCTATGATCCCTTCTCCTCTCACAGCTGGAGGTTTGTGACAGTTGAATCCAGTCTTCTATGAACTCCAGAGCAGCACAGATCTGTCTCCTTTCTATGTTTAGGCATGGAGGCACAATTCTGCTGTTTTCTGAATGTAGAAGCAGCTGCAGTGTTACTGTGGAACTGCTAGCTGTGCAGAGTGAAATTGTTGCCGGCCCCTTATTCTGAGTGAGAGAGGCAGGAATGCTCGCTCCTGTGAATACGACCGAGGGCCAGACAGAATGTAAATTAGTAGAGCCATCAGCCAATGAAATGAAAGGAGGTGGAATCCGACCGACACTGGGGAACAGTGTTTACAGAAAACGATGATAAGGGAGACAGTGAAAACAAGACAATTTTGTAAATAACATCCAATTGCAAAGTTGCTTGTTTTCACTGTCCCCTTATTCTGAAGACCATTTAATATAATGATACAACCCTTTAAGAATGGTGACCCTAGAGAGAACGGTGTCAAAATAGGAATCCGTGGAGAATGAGACACTACACAGTGCGGTGAGGAGGTACATGGGCGCATTCGCTGCTGCAGTCATCTTATGATACACACAAGACAAAACGTTGCTTGTAGAACATGTAAAATGTATTTTTGAAACAAACTTTATATAAAAACCCAAAACTTCATTCTACGTGAACTATAGTAGAGAGAAAATAATGATGCAGATGGACGCTTGTCATCACACATTTACTTAGTCTACTAGACCTGGACTTACGTTAATTACTTATTCATAGGAAATTTCTGCGAAAAATACCATGAAAAAGCAACCTATGAATTAATGTTTATTAATATATCCATAACATGGCAGGTTGGCAGGTTGGGATGGCAGGTTCATCCACATTTTATGTATACTACCCCATATTTATGTAACACTTGTCAGCCTTTGTTTCACCCATACACCCTAATAGATTGTAAGCTCTTGCGAGCAGGGTCCTGACACCTCGTGTCTGATTTGTAAGTAGCTTTTTTATAATGTAATGTCTGGTTTGTCTGTGCTTATTCCCTCTATATTGTAAAGTGCTGCGGAATATGTTGGCGCTATATAAATAAAGATTATTATTATAACATACCTGGCATTGCTGGATAGAGATTGTCATGATTCACATTCCAAATGAACCTACCTATACCTATGGTTGCAAAAGTGTTCTTACCACTTGAACTGTTACTTATTTTTTAACATTATAGCCACAAACTTACACTGATAAGCAAAAGGGTAACAATGTTTTAAACTTTGACTTTCAGGCTTCATATCTCACCATCCATTAAACCTTTGAATGTGAGCCTACCATCATTTTATAGACAATTATCTTGGCTATCTCATACATCAATTTGACTTGCAACTACTGAGCATATGCTTGGTTATGCAGATTCTTGTCTTGTAACTGCACTGTTACTGTTTTGCTCCAAAAATTCAAAAAAGGTTTTATTATTTTGTTAGTGTTTTAGTGTCTTTCATCGCTACCTGAATCCTTCTGGGCATCCTCTTCATCAGATTCAAGCATTCTAAAAAAACAATGTTTGGTCTGCAAATCTAAAAAGATTTTTGAAAAAAATGAGCATAGGTGCACGCTGGTGTGGCAGTAAAATACAAATGCAATCCAATATCAGCAGCAGACTACTAGCACTAAAAAAACAATCAAAGGAAACACAAGAATTATTGGAAAGGCATTTCTGCTACTTTGGATACATGAACATTTTAGGATGACAGGGTGCCTATAGACCAGTTCTAAATAATTTTAAGGTAGTATAGACTGCACCAGAATGTATGAATCTGTTCTTCTGCAGGTCATACATACAGACGCAGTCTACTGCCAATACTACAACTCAGGCTCAGGCACCACCTGTAACTTGGTCTGGCTGTTCTAACTGTTCTGCGCCAAAATTTTGCCATCAAAGAATCATAAATGTGTCTACTTCTACTAAAGTGGTGCAATGCCCCCAGACCACCCCAAAGTTTGTAGTACGCCTGTTCATACGTCCATAGAACTGGTCTACTACAGCTTTTTGAGGCCAGAATTCTGGCGCAGCCCCATTCATACATACATGTCGCCCTTAGTGTACATTTTTGATGACAAGTGTATATGCCCACCTGCCGACTTCAAGGCGACCTCAATACAGATGGGAACCTATGCTATATGTTACCTATCTTGGTGCCTATTCAGACCTCCACATTTCAGGGAGATAAAATTCTAGCTACAAGCTGCTCTACATTGATTTAAAAACCTGTGCAGATGGGCAGATTCAAGCATGTCTTGACCAAAATCTGGTGCCAGGTTTCCAATCTTCTACTGTCCACTTTTCAGACTTTTATGCAAGCTCGAGCTGACACTACTTATGACGATATTGAAGTCGAGGCTTCTTCACCTTTTTTCTGGCCACCATTCCAGAATTGTGTAATGTATGTCGCATGGGGCTTGCATGGACATCTGTGATCTCACTTGAAGCATATGAGCCACCTCCCCTGCTGTGTTGACTGATATTTTGCCTGGATGTCTACTTCTTGGCTTTTGAATGGATGGATGGACTTCATTTCACATTATTTCAGCTGTCATGGTCTCACATGAGCAATTTAGCAATTTTCTTGGCCAAGAGTCCTCTATTGATAAACTGTATGTTGCTGTTTCTCTTTTCTTGGGAAGTCTTCTTCATGACTGTTCCTAAATTCGAACCAGTGACCTTTCACTTGGGAATAAACGTTATAACACACTGAGCTATTAGGGAATGTGAGAACAGGTTGTAATTTGTAGTGTACAAGAAGATAAAGATTGTTCTACCACCAAGAGCAAAACAGAAACAATGTAGTTACATGACAAGAATCTGCATAATTAAGCATATATTAAATAGTTGAAAGTCAAATGTATTTAAGAAAGAGTCAAGATGATTGTCTATAAAATTATGGGAGTCTCACATTGAAAGCTGTAGTGGATGGAGAGATATGGAGGCTGAAAGTCAAAAGTACAAAACATTGTTACCGTTTTGCTTGTCAGTGTAAATGTATTTTATTGATATTTTACGTGATTGAGCAACACAAAGTAGCAGGTGTTTGTGAAGTATAAATAAAAAATGTGCTCTTCCACATTTTTGCAAATTAAAAAACTGAAAAGTGTGTCATGCATATGTTTCAGCCCCTCTGAGTTAATACTTTGTAGGATACCTTTAGCTGCAATGACAGCTGCAGTCTGTTGGAGTTTGTCTCTACCAGCTTTGTACATCTAGAGGCTGGAATTTTTTCCCATTCTTCTTTACAGAACAGCTCTAGCTCAATCAGATTGGTTAGCAAATGTTTTTGACCAGTAATTTGAAGTCATGTCACAGATTCTCAATGGGACCATTCCACTGTAGCTTTGGCTGTATGTTTAGGGTTGTTTTCATGCTAGAAGGTGAACCTATGCCCCAATCTCATGCCTTTTGCATCATCTAACAGGTTTTCCTCCAGGATTGTCCTGTATTTAGCTCCATCCATCTTCCCATCAACTCTGAGCAACTTCCCAGTCCCTGCTGAAGTAAAACCTCCCCACATCATGATGCTGCCATCACCATGCTTCTTGGCACTACTTGATAAAGAATCACATTGTCCAAACTCACCTCCAGCAGTGAACCCCCCCCCCCCCCGAACCAAATATGAGCAAGCTTTATGTTTAGACTTAATGCAAAAATAGTCGCCTCGTACTTCATACATTAAACATTACGTTCATCACATATTTTGCATGTTTTGTTTGATTTTTTTTAAGAAGAGATAAGATGTTACCAATCTTAACTGAGTGTTTTGCTACATAACTTGAAGAGTGATGTGCAGTGTTGGCTTTCCTCTACATATAACATTTGGCCAAAAAGTAAAATTTTGGTCTCATCTGATCAGAGCCCCTTCTTCCACATGTTTGCTGTGTCCCCTACATAGCTTATTGCAAACTGCAAACGGGACTTTTTATGGCTTCTTCTTGCCACTCTTTCATAAAGGCCAGACTTGTGGAGCACACGACTTATAGTTGTCCTGTGGACAGATTTTACCACATGAGCTGTGGGTCTCTTACTACCTCCAGAGTGACCCTCTTCTCCCCTAATTAGCTTTCTCGTTGTCTGGGCTGTCAGTTTAGGTGGATGGCCATGGTAGGTTAGCAGTTGTACTATACTCCTATTTACAGATGATGGATTGAACAGTGCTCTGTGAGATGTTTAAAACTTGAACTATTTTTTAAAGTCTAACCCTGTAATACACTTTGCTCCAACTTTATCCCTGAGCTGTCTGGAGTGTTCCTTCATTATTATGATGCTGTTTGTTCACTAATGTTCTCTAACAAACCTCTGAGGCTTTCACAAACCATCTGTAGTGATTCTGAGAATAAATTACATGTAGATGTACTCCATTTACTAATTTACTAGTTAGGTGACTCCGAAAGGCAATTGGTCACACTGGATTTTATTTAGAAGTATCAAAGTAGATGTGACTGAATACATATGCATGCCACACTTTTATTTGAAAAAGCACATATTTTCTTCACACTTCACAACTACTTGCTACTTTGTATTGCTCAATCACATAAAATATTAATAAAGTAAATTTTAGTTTGTGGCTGTAACGTTTGAAAATGAGTAAATGTTTTGCAACCCATTGTATGTTTTTAAAACTGTTTAAGGAAACCAAAGTTTCCTAAGGAAAACCACACAAACATGAGGAGAACATATATGCTACATGCATATATTGCTTGTATGAATTTGAACATAAATACTGCAAGGTAATAGTGGTAACCGCTAAGCCACCAGGCTGTCTGTAATCCTTGAAGTGTTTGCCTACTTAAATTATTAAATGCCCTCTGTGTATGTGATAAATATCTGAATTGAGGCCTCCTGACCCCCATTGTGCAAATTTAAGTGACTTGTAGCAGACAGAAGAGGGAACCAGATGGAAAGATACAAGCTTTTCTCTTTAACCATCCATAGGTGTTGGGTAAACCATCAAGTGCACTTGCTCGGCTGCTTCTGTGACTCCCATGGCCCTCAACATAGAACAGCAAATGCCCACTTTTCCATTTGGTTTATGAAGCAGCTGTCTATGGCCGCTCGGTCTTCCTCTGTCAGAGATATTGGGAAACTCCCCCATTCTCATGGGTGATGTCAGAGGTGGACCCTGGAAAACAAAAAATGTCTAAGAATGTACCAAATTTTAGTCCAAGAATATCTCTTTTCTTTCACAGCTTTTCCTATGAAATTTCAGACTTAAATCCTAGGGTGAATGCACAGGTAACAGAGTTGCTGTTAATGTAGTCAGAAAATCTACAGAAATATACATGAAAAACCACACAACAAATCTGCAGAAAAGAGCCAAGTGTCTAGAAAGAACTGAACACTATACTCATCTGCCCAGAAGCTTCTTGGCCTTCACAGGTCTCTGTACATTCAGCCTCCCGCAATGACGTGTCAATACATGTGACCTCTGCCATCAATCACAGGATGCTGCAGTCATATGTCGACACAAAATGTCATTGCTGGAGGCTGGGTGGAAGGAGACCAATGGGGCACCAAGGAGGCATTGCCTTATAGATATCATGAGTATATCATTATTTCTATTTTAACCCTTTATCTGGACTTGTGCAGTAGATTTCACTGCTGATCCACAGGTCCTCTGAAATATCCATAGAATTCTATGTGAAAAATCAGCAACAAACCTGTGTACTTTCCACAACAGTTATTAGTGATAAGCTGATTTTAAAGGGACACTACCATAAAAATGTTCTTTTCACATATTGGCAAGCAATATTTGGATATTTTTTTTTTAAAAAAAATTTCAATTCCTCTATGTACATTACTCTCTCTAACTTCCCTCTGTGAGTTCTGATATCACAGAAGTGAGAGGATTGCTTGATGGTTCTTCGTCCAGGCCAACAATGGCCTGAGAAGTGCAAGTATTAACAACAGCACCTGATTAGTGTGAAGAAACCATCCCCCTAGTGCAGAAAAAGATTACCCTATTTTTCTTTCATGTATTGCTGACCATTGCCTTGTGGCCTGGTGCTCTAGTTTAACTTTATCTATCCCTGTTGAGATAACAATAGAGCAATCATCATTATGTTATTACCTGCTATTTGTAATGAGATTATATTGATTATATTGAAGAAAAGTGAGACTAGTTTGCCCTGTCATTCAGACGTTGTATCTAGCCACTAGAGAAGGACAATATTTTATATGTTGTTTTTAATACCCCTTTGATGGAATACCCCGTAAGATCTACACCAGGTCAATTTCCATGCACCAAATTTCGGCAGCGTGTGCATGACTTTTACTTATTGGTTGTGATAATAAAGGATCTACAAAAATCTTAAGCTGCATGGGAATCTTTAAAAAGGATTCACCAAATTTTAAAATTATTGAGGAAATGTACGACTTATCCTCCATATCCATGCAATATATGGACAAGAACTCGAACAAATTAGCATTGCTCTATTTCCATTTTCAACTGACTGGTCATATTTTAAGAAAGTGGTCACTAATGTTCTTGTTTTCCAGGTGAAATGGGTGACAAAGGGGTAAAAGGAGGCATAGGTCGTCATGGGAAGATTGGCCCTATTGGTTCTAAAGGTATGTATCTAGGTAATGTGTATATCTGGTTTGACTTCACTTTCATTACAAGCCATATGTCTGTAGAACAGGTCCTTATTGTATGAAGCATGTTAAAGTAATTAATTCATTTGAATGGCGCAAAATAAATTGGTATTATTTTTAATCTTAATAGGTGAGAAGGGAAATATTGGTGATATGGGTCCTCCAGGTCCCAATGGAGAACCAGGTATATTTACATTTCTATATCATGACATGTTGCATTATATGTTGTGTCATTTCCAAACATTATGACAACCTCTTCTCAAAAGAAAGCCCTCTTGGCAATCCAACTACATTAGCCAGTTGTGGTGATAAGCTGCAAACTGCCAAACATTTCTTGTATCATTCTTTTCTAGTATTACATGATGTGACCATGTAATACATGTTGTTTAAGGTGGGAGCCACTCTCGGCTCTTGCTAATAGAGGAGGGCTTCTTCTGTGACATCCATATGCTCCAATGCGGCATATGGTAAGGGCATACTTGCCAGCTCCCCTGGTCTCCCAGAAGAGTTGGCAAGTCTCCTGTTCAGGCTGGATGGTGAAGTCTCAGAAGCTGCACCCGCACCAACTGCATTGGGAGTCAGCTATAATGTACAACTGGACTTCCAATGCATTGGCTGATGATAGAGTTTGCTCCATTTATTGCCCTACATGAGGCGGTCAGTAGCGGCAAGGGCATTTAGGTGGTTGACCCAGGAAAGGGACTCCCTCTGTCTTATCATCAGCACCTCACAAATGTGATTGCAGGGTGTAATAGGCTACCTGCAACAGACATCATACTTGGCAATACAATAATGTAGTGCTATGTATTATAAAAGTGATGAACAAACACAAAAACCCTTGTTCCCTCAATAAAAGCACTTAATTTAAAAAAAAAATAAAAAATTAGAGTTATCCTTGTGACCATTATGACGAGTATTAAAATATCATGTTACGCCCATTAGGTCCAAGGTACCTGTGCCATCTTCTTAAGAACCCGCTCCATCCTTTCGGGTCCTCATTTTGTTTTGGGCAAGGGCATTATTGGGGAAGGTCTAGGTCTTGGCCGTTCTCCACTTATCTGGTTTTATGTTTGGTTCTCCATCCGACCTTCCCTTGCATATAACTACTGTTGTTTTTCTTTGACTTTATGTTGTTAATTGTTGAAAAATTGTTCTAATAAAAATTCATTATGAGAAAAAATATCATGTTACTTAATTTGTACAATGAATGGCCAAAATAGAACAAGAAAAAAACCTTGCTAGAATTGCATTTTTTGTTTATCCAGCTTCACACAAAACACAATAAAAGCATACTTGCCAACTTTCCCAGAACCTTCTGGAGTCTTGTAAATAAAGAGGGGAATCCTTTCGGACTTCTGGAAGAGTTGGCAAGTCTCCTGCGCCTGTTGATAAACCAGATGGTGCCATTCTAATGCATCAAGAGACGCTACATGCAGAAGGGCTGCACTATATATATTTTAGCTGTAGGAACATCCTTTCTGTACACGACTTTTCTGTACCACTCCCGGCGTTACTGGTCGAGGCGCTCCCTGCCTCGCAGCGTTCACAGTGTCTGGATTGAGTCTGGGAAAGAAGTGTTCCCTATGAGACAACTCATTTAATCCACAGACAAAAAAAAAGGGGGACAGCATCAAACTGATTTGAAAATCCACCTCACAGCGCTTTGCCAGCAAGATATTGAATGTAAGAATGATAAACCCAGAAGACTGATTCCAACATGAGTATTTTCCACTGATCTATCAAATACAATAATCTACTTTACTAGGGATTCCTTGTGAATGTGGACAGTTGAGGAAAGCTGTTGGCGAGATGGACATCCAGGTGACACAGCTGACCACAGAATTGAAGTTTGTCAAAAATGGTATGTGTCACATTATTCTGTTATATGTATAGAAATGAGAAATTCTGCAAAAAAAAGAAATTTGAACCTGTTTAGATAGAAAGATAATTCTAGGCAAGGTTGGACATTCACTTTAGGCTGGTCATACACAACAGGTCCAACTTATTCACTGGGCACGCTAGGCAGTTGCCTGGGGTCCCCACAAGCTGAGGGGGCCCAGGTGGTGAGTAGCTGTGGGTCTTGCTGCTTATTTAACCGTTTGTATGTTCTTAGGATGTGCAAACAGTAAAAAACCATGGTAGATCCTGCTGTTAAGGCTATGTTCACACGACTTATTGCGGCGCGCATAGTACATACCACAATACGCCAGGTGTTTTGGAACCACGTGCTGATCAGCGCATAATTCTAAAGCACGGGGGAGGCGCGGCCGGGCACCGGCCCCATAGACATGCATTGTCAGCAACACGTATTTGCCGCTAACAATTGACATGTCAATTCTCCCACCGATCGTACAATACGATCGTATTGTACGCCTGGGGAGACAACAACTCTGTGAGAGCTATGAATTACCGTAATTGCAGTGCGCATTTTGGCGCGTATTAAGCGCAATACGCGGTGAAATGCGTGCCGAAATACACAGCATGTGAAGCCGTGTGCACATACCCTAAGACGGCCCTGCATACACGAGGTGACCTCAGCAGGTCTGATCACAAATCTAATGCTATTGGAGACAGCCCAACAGTTCCCTGACCTTTGACAGAAGAGGAAAGAAAGGTGGAGGATGCTGGGATCCAAAATCAGCCATCCCATGTTCCTTCAGGACATAAAGTGCTACTAGAGGGATAGTAGGGGCTTAATTTCGATCTCCTATTATAATAAACATGCATGCTTGGCTAATCTACGTACATCTGTGTAGAGAGACGTGAAAACAGATTGTTGTTGGCTGAACAAGGTCAGGTACATGAAGTCTGTCCAACACTGCCGAAGGATGGAAGCAACATGTTTTTGGGTAGGAACGACTTCAAATTTACAGTGAAATATCAATATAGTAATATAACTTTAACCCCTTAACACACTGTGATGTATATACTTGTCATAGAGGCGTAAAGGGTGTATAGAGTAGGCCCACTTGCTGAGCCCTCTCCATAAGTGGTGGGTGTTAATTACAACCAGTATCCGGTGTTAGTGGCTATGACCGGAGATAATACCGATCTTGGACAATTAAGCACTAAGATGTCACAGTCAAAGTGACCGCAGCATCTACGCCCTTAGGAAGGGGTGCAGCACCCCTTTCTGCTGCCCAACTTGCTAGGTGCCATTTAGATATTACAGCCACTGCATGCCTCATGAAAGCACTCAGTTCTGCTATGATTTTACTTCTATTATACCCTAATTGCATTTTTTTTACCATCCACATCCCAGAAAAAAAATGAATTTAAAAGGGATAAGAGTCACATATTCCCTCAAATTGGTGCCAATAAAACCTTCACTTCACACTGAATAAAATTAGCCCTCATGCAGTGGCAGAAAACTAAAAAAAAAAGTTAGTTTCAGAATATGGTGATGCAAAGCAAAAAAAAAAAGTAATAAAATATAAAGAAAACTATATAAATGTGGTGTCTTGGGAATCTTACTGATCCACGTAAAAATAAACCCCCATAAGTTTGCGCAATAGAGTCTTTTTTTTAATTCAACTCCACAAAGACATTTTTTGGGGCTTTCTAATACATTTTAAAGTTACTGAAAAATACCACTAAAAATACTGGCAAAAAGCAAGCCCTCATACAGCTTTGTTGACAGAAAAATAATAAAAAGTAATAGCTTTTGGAAGATGGAAATGAAAAAATGGAAAGCAAATGGAATTCGAAAATAGCTGCATTATTAAGGGGTTAATCCAGCATTTGGCTATTTAGATGGTCTAATTGTTGCTCCTACAGAACTGCAATATAATGCAGAATTTCCAAAGACCAGAGGCAAAAGATTTTACAGAGAAAACCAATTAGAGAATTCCTCAGATTAATCCCTTCTCACATGCTCCACATAAATCAATGGGCTAATGGCATGGTCCCTGTGCCGGAAGCTTGTTAATGTATGTGCTGTCTCTGATGGCCCTGCATGTTCCTCCACACAGTGCTGCTGTCAGGATCTGGTTGTCACACTGACAGTCTGATCCTATATTGTGACAGGCCACTGAAATAATTACTTCTCTATCACTAAAAGCCTTGAACACAGCACTCAAGTTGTCCTACAGTCAGTCAGTTTCTAGGGAACCTTGTGGCATCACATAGTTCACCTGTGCTTAGGGGGATTAGGGGCATGTCTGCATATACAGATCATTGGAGTTATTATTGACCTGGATACAGGGACTGGCAGGAATATATAATGTGTTCCCTGTTAACCTCAGCCCCACTGGTAAAAAGTAAGATATGAAAAAAGAAGTACTTAAAGGGGTTGTCTCGCTACAAAGATTAGCTTTCAACATGTAGGGAACACTAAATAAAGATGTTTTCCAAATATATTGCATTGTTAATTTCTTTTTGTTAAGGAGCTACAAGTGATTTTATCACCTTCTGTGCTCTCTCTGGTTCCCCAAGTGACTGACCTGTGTACTTCTCTCCCTCCTCCTCCCCCTGCTGTTTGTTCTATCTGATAGCAGGGAGTGAAGTCATCACACAGCATAGAACTCCAGACAGTGAGAGCTTGTTTGTTATCTGATCTTTCAGACAAAATACAGTAATTACTGCTGTTTACTTAAACTCAGAAGCTTCCCTGGTTCTGACAGCATGATATTTATCTAATTAGCAGAAGTCTGAATACACAGAGCTCATATGCTAATTACAGACAGCTTGACCAGGAAGTGACAGAGCAAAGCAGCATTATTTCATTCATGCATCCTATGAAACTTTGCGATGAGACAACCCCTTTAAACAAAATGTAAAATAATAAAATAAAAATAAATAAAATTAAAAAAGGGGAAAAAAATTAAGGGACCCAACCATTTGTACCCACTTACAATAGTATAAGGGCGTAGTCACACGCTGCAGTTCTAATGAAGTTAGAAACTGCATTAAATTACTCCCCCAGCAGAACTCATGTGTTTTTACCATGATTTTCCAGAGTTTTGTCATGTGGTAATAGAATATATGGTTTTTACAGGTAAAACACATTTATTTATCGTTTTACCTATAAAAATGGATATCCAAAATGTAAATATGTTAGCTCTAATTTAGAAAGCATGTGTAACACTAAAAAATAAAAATAGAATTAAGGGTAAACTAAAAATCATAGAAGAAAAAATTGCTTTTAGAATCTAAAAGATAGAAAGGCAAAAAGGCTCAAACACTACTGGTGATGACAGGATTAACTCACCAAAACCTATAGGATCTGATTTCATGTTAAAATTTTATTTTCAGCTGTATACCTGAAAGTTCTGTTTCCTTGAGTTACATAGAGTGCTTTTCTATGACCATTTCAAAATCCAGAACATCTAAAATTTTGTCATATCCCGTTCATACCAGATTAATGGAAGTTTACATTATTATAACTAGGGCCCTATTCACACCATGATTGTGCTCCTCTTTTATGGTATCTATTGGGATACTGTGAGAAGTTTATGGGGCAAACATAGTCAGAATTGGAATTTTTGCTTCAGACACCAAAACATGGTCTGTTTGCCCTCTTTTTTTAATAGAATGCTGCTCATGATCCCCTACTGTCACCCAGACTGCTGCTTATGATCTCCCTCTTACATAGGCTGCAGCTTATGGCTTCACTCTCCCAATGACTGCTGCTCATGGTCTTCCCTCTCTAACAAACTGCTGCTCATGGCCCTCCTCACATGTTGATTAGGGCCCTCTCTTTCACAATACTGATGTCAGGAACCGGTCAGGGACACACACCAAGACACACACAAGTGAGGCCCTGACTCTGATCCCAGCCCCTGTCCCTGCCTTTTGGGGAACCCGACTCCTTAATAGGCCGGCCCCAACCAGAAGACTGATGGCTGCACTAATCAGGGTGCAACACAGACAAGGACAAACAGACACAGAACAAATACACACAGTCAGGCGGTCCAAAGTCGGTAACAGAACTGGCAGTGAAGTACAAAAACATGAGGCAAGGGATAAACGGAGTCTAAGCAAAAGGTCAGGTAACAGCCGGGAGACGCGGTGCAGAGACAGGAGGCAGAGGAATAGTCAGAAGTGAAGCCGAAGGTCAGGTAACAATAGAGAGCAACAGGCAAAATAACGGGCGAACTACAGGGAACAAAACCTATAGCAGGCAAGGGGAAAAGGTATAACAGCCCTTAAAGGGAATGTGTCATCAAAAATTAATTATTGTTTAACTCACGTTTTTATGTTAAACACATTTTTTAAGAATTTTTGGTTATATTTCTTTTTAATTTTTCATATCACTTTCAATATTTTTTAATAATTCTTAAGTCTTTCAGTTTTCACTTTGGCCACTAGGCCTTGTTTGCACTGCGTTAACAGCAGTCAGAGAGATACTTTACAGTAGCTTCATGCACATAGGAACCATAAGACTGTTTCTGTCCCATAGACTTCAATAGGACAGTTTTCTAGTCATGCTCTGTGACCTAGGTAAAAATTCACTCTGCAGGGAGGAGGGGGCTGAGAGCTGTGACTATCTCCTCTTGTGACTGGTGGATTCTCTGTTATCTATTCACACTGGTGTCTCCTTTCAGTTTGACTCTGCTTGTGTTAATAATGAGCACACTGCTGAAAATCTTTATGTATAGGGCAGGAAGTGTCAGGCTGTTATTAGGCTTAGTGGCCAAAGTGAAACTGCAGGACTTAAGAATTATTAAAAAATATTGAAAGTGATATGGAAAATTAAAAATAATTATAACCAAAAATTCTTAAAAATGTGTTTAACATAAAAATGTGAGTTAAACAATAAGCCATTTTTGATGACACAGTCCCTTTAAATACCTGCCAGAATCCAAAAGGATGAAGGTAATAGGTGGAAGTAACAGAAGTCAAAGGGCTGTCAATTAACAGAAACCAACAAGGAGCAAGATTAACCAGTGGAATGCTGGAAGATTCCTGACCACGGGCGTTGGCCAGGAATCAATCAAGAATGCAGGGAGGAAGACTAAGTTCACACTAGAAAATACAAATGCAAGGTGTTATGTCAGAAACCACGGTTTTCGCCACATCGTCCGTGGCCGGCGACCAGAGCCAAAAGCCGGGGGTGTGTCAGGCACAATCATGACAGTACCCCCCCTTTCAACAGACCCTCTAGGTTTTGCAGAGTGGGCTTGGTGAACTTTTCCCTTTACCAGCTTGGGGGCATGTTTTGCAGAAGGGATTCGGAGACGGACATATTTAGGTCTGGGTCGGCATTTTTTACCAGGTTTTTTTTATTTTTAGTTGGGCCGTCTTTTAGAGTCTTATGAGTCCTAGCCCAGACTGTGCACAGTTGATTAATGGCGGACTCTATCTTAGTTTCACCACCTGCAGTGGCAGAATACCTGAGGTGGGAATCATCCTCACAGAAAAAGGGGGAACAGTTCGGAAGAAGCAGAATCTGGTGAGTCGGCAGACGAGGACACTGGATTTGAAATAAAGGTGGCAACAAGCTTTACCGGAGAAGGAATATTTACAGGTTCCTCAATATACTGATGCGAAGATTCTCGTTTCGGGGCAGACAAATTGAGCTTTGCCCCCAGCATGAGGTCTATAGTGCAATCATCAGGCTGGTGCGGAGACCGATTATCCGCAACGTCCCCATCAACGACGTCATTGAATTCAGAATTACATTCTGAAATATCATGAGCATTAATCACAGCACACACCAAGGGATGGACCACCTTAGAATGAGAAACACATGAATCACCCCATTTGATCAACTCAGTGGTCCTCCAGTCACATACAGGATTATGGAGGCGGAGACAAGACAACCCAAGAATAACCTCCGCGGCGAGTTTCTCCATAACAAAAAACTAGTTTTTCTGTATACGAACTCCCAACATTCAAGGTGACCTCAGCAGTACAAAATTTTATTCTTCCCCCGGTTAGGGAGGTAGAATCTACACCTGAAACCCAAAAGGGAGAACACAAAGGAACAAGTTCCAAACCCAAGGCTTTAGCAACAACCATACTAATAAAACTGGCAGCAGCACCCGAATCAATCATGGCATGACAGGCGAGAGTCTTGGAACTAGAAACCAAGGTTACAGGTAAAAAAAACTTGTTATTTACATTAGGAGGTACCTGTAAATCCGAGTTACCTTCCTGGAAATCCCTTCGACGTTTGATATTACCTTGGGGTGACTTGGGTCTAATCGGACAGTCTCTCAGGAAATGGTCGGGTTTCCCACAATAGAGGCACAAGGCATTCTCCAACCGGTGTCTCCTCCTGGTGGCAGCAGATGTGAACCCCAACACCATGGGTTCTTCTCCAGAAAACTGAGATGGTGATAAAGGTGAAAGAGGAGAACTTTTCAAGAAGGTAGAAGGAGGTTGTACGAGAAAGTCTGCCCTGAGCTGAACAGTCGACCCCCCCTTGCTTTTCCCTGCGTCCCTCCCTTAATCTTCTGTCGATAGACACAGTCAGAGTCATAAAGTCACTCAGGGTCTCGGGAGTTGGGTGGCTGACCATAGCATCTTTTACCGCATCAGACAGCCCTTGTCTGAAGAGGGTCTTCAGAGGTTGGTCAGACCACCCAGTCAAAGTACACCATTGACTGAACAGTAGTCTTCGGCTGAGCGGTGGCCATGCTGAATAGATAGCAAATGGGTCTCTGCCCATGCCACACGGTTAGGGTTATCATAAACCTGTCCTAAAGCCAGAAAAAATCTGTCTACTGATCTCCACTCAGGGGCTTCAAAGGGTATAGCTAATGTCCAATCCTGAGGTGGGCCCTGGAGGAGAGACACAACAACTGCCACTCTTTCAGCCTCAGTGGGAAAATAGTTGAAGTGGAAAAAAAGACTACAAGATTCCCTAAACGTTCTGAACCTGTCAGGATTTCCGTCAAAGCGATCAGGTCCAAGCATCTTAGATTTATGACGGACGTTAGGATCCACAAACACAGGGGTAGGTAGGGACACAGACGGGGTGGAAAGTCTGGGTACCGGGTTAGTTATGGCGTCCAGACGCTGCGAGACTTGATTAATAAGCCCTGCCATGCCCTGAAGCTGAGTTGCCAACTCGTCCAAACGATCGGTGACCGACAGGTTGGTGCTCATATTGAATCGCCGGGAGAGTTGACTTGGGTATGGGCCTGCTATAATGTAAGGGACCGGTCAGGGACACACACCAAGACACACACAAGTGAGGCCCTGACTCTGATCCCAGCCCCTGTCCCTGCCTTTTGGGGAACCCGACTCCTTAATAGGCCGGCCCCAACCAGAAGACTGATGGCTGCACTAATCAAGGTGCAACACAGACAAGGACAAACAGAAACAGAACAAATACACATAGACAGGCGGTCCATAGTCGGTAACAGAACTGGCAGTGAAGTACAAAAAACGTGAGGCAAGGGATAAACGGAGTCTAAGCAAAAGTTCAGGTAACAGCCGGGAGACGCGGTACAGATACAGGAGGCAAAAGAATAGTCAGAAGCAAGCCAAAAGTCAGGTACCAATAGAGAGCAACAGGTAAAATAACGGACGAACTACAGGGAGCAAAACCTATAGCAGGCAAGGATAAAAGGTATAACAGCCCATAAAGGGGATTTGCCAAGACGCAAGTTACTTACCTTCTTATCAGCACATGGAGAATGTCAACAAATCACGCTGTTGTGGGAAACTCTACCATTTCCTGAGAGACTGTCCGATTAGACCTGCAGGGCTGAGAGGGAGGGGGTGAGTAAGGAGTGAGGAATAAGGGAACGTCTCAAAACTTAAGTGAAATACCAGTACAACAGTGGATTCTCAATACAGCAAGACACAGCCTGATAGACAGCACTTTCTACCCTGTGCCTTAAAAGCTCATTCATTTTGCCTGTCATCAGATAAGAAGTGTTTCACGCGGCCTGTCAGCTCTTCGGTCGTGTCTAGTGGAAGCTTTCAGGTAACTAAGGGGGATTGAGCAATGCTGTAGCTCTCAGAGGCTTCACTTTTTGTAATCACATATATTTAGAAAAGTGATTAAATACCCATTTTGGAGGTTCCCATGTAAACATTACATGGTGGCAAAACCCCTTTAAATACCTGCCAGAAACCAAAAGGATGAAGGTAATGGGTGGAAGTAAAAGAAGACCTGATAGGAACAAAGGGCTATCAATTAACAGAAACCAACAAGGAGCAAGATTAACCAGTGGAGTGCTGGAAGATTCCTGACCATGGGCATTGGCCAGGAATCAATCAAGAATGCAGGGAGGAAGACCAAGTTCGCACTAGAAAATACAAATGTAAGGTGTTATGTCAGAAACCACAGTTTTCGCCGCAACGTCCAGGCCGGCGACCAGAGCCACAAGCCGGGGGTGTGTCAGGCACAATCATGACAGCTGATTTACATGGTCCACAACTCTCACATAGACTGCTGCTGTAGTCACCTCTCTTAGATAGACTGCTGCTCATGTCCCACTCTCTTACATAGACTGCTACTTATAGCCCCTCTCTTTTACATAGACTACTGCTCATAACACCTCTTCTCTCACAGACTGCTGCTCATGGCCTCCCTCTCCCACATATAGACTGCTACTTATGGCCCCTCTTTCTGTCACATAGAGTGCTGCTCATGTTCCCCTCTCTCTCACATGGATTTCTGCTCATAGCCCCTATTTCTTTCACATAGACTACTGTTCATTGGTCTCCATCATAGACTTCCCCCCATTATCTCCCATTCTAGCAGCACCCCTCCTCCTAGACCTGCAGGACCTTTAGTGTGGGAATATTGATCCCACTAGAGCAAGAGACCCTGTTTGTAGCAAATCGTCACTTGGGTAATAGGTAAGAATTGTGAACATGGACTTCCCTGCACTGTGAAGTCCAAATTAGTCAATACAGTACTATATCTAGTACTGAGTGCCAATGTAGTCATATAGTTAGATAGTATTATACTTAGTTTGTTCAGGAAAGGGTTTGAAGAATGACAATCATTTTTCAGAAATGTTTCCCTTCTGTCATGCCGCTCAGCTGTAGTTCATTACTCAGGAGGATAAAGATATATAAGTTTCTGGTTTTCTATCTACCTGAACTGCTGTATTGTACATTAAGTCTGTTATAGAAATACGAGTGCTCACTTTTCAGCACTGCCCTCCCCCGCAGTTGTTGCTGGAGTGCGAGAGACAGATACTAAGATTTACCTACTGGTGAAAGAAGCAAAGAAATATACCGAGGCCCAAGCCTATTGCCAAGGAAGAGGAGGAACACTAAGCATGCCCAAAGATGAGACAACAAACAGTCTGATTGCCTCTTACATCAACCAGGCTGGCCTCAGCAGAGTCTTCATTGGGATCAACGACCTGGAAAAAGAAGGCCACTTTGTCTATTCAGATCGGTCACCAATGCAGACCTTCAACAAGTGGCGGCAAGGAGAACCAAATAACGCCTACGATGAGGAGGACTGTGCCGAAATGGTGTCCTCAGGAGGCTGGAATGATGTCTCCTGTCTTATAACAATGTATTTTATTTGTGAGTTCGACAAAGAACATGTGTAAGTGTTTTCCTTTTATCATTCAGGAGGTTCTCCAGCTAAATATATTACTATAAAATGTTGGTAATAGAGAAAAAATGAGCCAAGAAACAAATGGATTTAGATTTTGTGCCTTTTAACTGCTTTCAGTTCCCTAAATGAATGGCTAAATTTCCCCTTAAAGGGGTGTTCTCACAGAGCCTGCTCTCCACAGTCAGCTTCAAGCTCCCACTTCCTTGTCAGGTTTTGGGCTGTTCTACAGCTTCAGGCTCCCTCTTTCTGCTAAGGCAGTGGGCGGTTCTACAGCAGTGATTGGTATATTAGTGCTACTATTCCTAGTTGAGTCTGTTAGAGGAACATTAGTTATGGAGGAATCTAAACAGCAGAACAGAAGGCTGCAGAGCTCAAAAAGGATTAAAGTTTATCAGTAAGAAACATAAATAAGATTATTTGCTGCTGATAAGACACAGCAGGGAGTGACATTATCAATTTGCCAGGGCTCTAGAGCCCCTAAGAGCAGAGAGAGAGGAGGTCAGTAACATATGGAAGCTTGTGTACCCAAGCAGCAGATATGAACTGCTCTAGCTCTGAAATGAAGCAAAACCAGGCCACCAATGCATTTGGTAACTTTTTTTTTATTTACCTTTGCCTCCATGTTTAATGCTAATCAGTGTGGTGAGAACACCTCTTTAATGTGAAGATATGAAACAGGCTGGTTGCTAGGGACATGCTGCCTAACTACCTTGTTGAAAAGACTGTGGTTGTTAGGTGGCATATCCATAGTAACCATCCACTTAACTCTAAGGTGGATTGGTCAGATACTGACAACAGACAAAAAGAAAATTAATTAAGGAACACTTATTCTGTGCTAATCCCTATTTCAGACTACAAATTTAATCAACTAAATTCAGGTGGAGAATCTCTTTAAAACTGATGTCTGAGATTAAAAATATGGTCTGCTATTTTTCCCAAAAAGCAGCGCCTCTCTTGTGCATAAGTAAGTGTCTGGTATTGCAGCGCTGCCTCATTCTCTAGGCAAAAGTAATCCTGCTTAGAAATACAAAAATAAGCAAGTAGACCATTTTTTTCTAATCTCAGACAACTCCTTTAATAACATATGAACGCATACAGTTTTAGCTATTTTTCATAAAATATTCCTTGTATAATCCCATTGTAATAAGCCAAACTACTGCGTTGTGGCTTCTGTTTAGAGCAGGACCCAAATTGCAATGCTTGATCCTTCCTACATTGGATACCACCGGTATCCCATTGACTTACAGTAGGGTTCATCAAGGTGCCATCATGGTGTCTATCATTCTGCATGCAGAGCTATCCCCTTCCCATTATGTGTAGAAGCATATAATGAGGGAACTATGAACCAAAGAAAATGCTCACTGCCTGTAATATGCACTTGCGGTAATTCCAGAATATTTTCTGCTAAGACCTTCTCGTATGCACGGCACAATGCTGTGGTCACCTACAGAACTCCAAATCTAATGCAACTGTAATCCAGCACTTGTAGGAGAAAACCATCTCTTTATTTACAAAGCTTTATAAAATAGCAGTCTAATTACTTATTTATAGAGACACTCAACGCATTTCAGACCTATTCACTCCTTGATCACAGGATAAAAGGACTGTCAGGAGACCCGTGCTCACTTGAGGGTCGATGGCCTGACTTGGGGTGTATACTGTTTCACAGTTAAACCCTGCCCACATGGGCACAGGAAGACCCAGGGAGTGCGAGAGGATACCCCACTCGCCCACAACCCTGAATGGCTGGAAGAGATCCATTTACCTGCACCGGTGAAACAGAACTCTGCCAGCCCAGTAGACTGCCACCATTTCCTCGTTAGTTACAAGTCTGGTCCGTTACAGACTTATAACCGCACGAGGAACCTGCCCTGGGTAATGATATATTCGAGACCGAGAAGATGGACATGTGATTTGGGGTGATCAAGACAACAGACCAGCTCAGGATCAAAGTTTATGTATTTTAATCAACTTATGAGCGCACTAGACAAACAATACATACATAGGGGATACAGCTATACATATACTGGTCACAGGTGCAAGTACAGACAAAAAGTACAGACAAAAGAATCAGCAATATGTGTCCAGTTACATTAGGTTATCTTGGTGCAGGGCACACATGGGGGGTGAATGTAGCCTCCCGGGGGCTGCTCCTGGGATGCTGGTGCATACACCTGCTTCAAATAGAGACTACACTGGGCTCAGGTGGGCCTTTCCCCTTTAACTATACTGGCACATCCCACATCACAGCCCTGTCACACCTCTGGTACAGTCTGCTTGCTCCTCCCTCCCGGGCCGTACTATTTCTAGCTTCGGACACGAAATGGAATGTAGTGCAGCAGGCCAATGATGCAAGTTTGTTCCCCTAGTACCATCAGAACCAGGTGGGTCCATGCTACGACTGGGTACAAAACACTTGGTCACTGCTCTGTTCCTGGTACCAGTTTCCTGTGTCTCTCTGACTGTTGGTCCTACAAACAAAGGGAGTGACAGCTATGTGTGTGGGGTGCTTTCATATTTAAAAATTTGAAATCCGGGTGTGTCTACGACGTACAGTTATTCCATAATTTCTTATGAAATCCCAATTCCACTGTGATTTGTACATCTCTTTGAACCACCACACCTCTCTCTAACTACACCTCTCATTGATTGGGTCTCCAAGGTGTCTGTGAGGAACCTGTCAAAGTTAGTGTTAGGGCCTTTTGAAGCAGGACCACATGATGATACTTGCTTCCTATCTGATGGAGCATTTGTGTCCCCTGACCTCTCATGATCCAGTGTCCACTGAATCAAATTATATTTCAATTAGGTCTGGCAATAAAACCAAAACAGCCCACCCATTATTGCCTCTAGATGGAAATAACAAATGTTGTGCAATGCAGCAAATTTCACTTACCCCCACCCCCATCCTCTCATCACTACTCCATTAAATTTGTTATACACACATCAAAATGAGGAAAATAAAAGAACCCAATCTCACTGTGGCCCTAGGAATCACTTATGTCACATACTGCACCCCAAAATATATTCTATTGCAAACCATACACCAGAAATGACACCACTCACTGCACCCCAGAAATGAAATATATTACATATGGCAGCCACAGAAATTACATTACAAACTGCACCTTAGAAGAGAAGGGATACCAGCTCACCGATATGAAGACGCCCGGACAATGCAGGACAGCAGCAGCAAAGCATAAATGGAAACGATGTCCAGCGTCTAAAAGCCGTATTTCTTTATCGAAAATTCAAGGGGTCAACAGCATCGATCCAAAACAAAAAACGCCAACGCGTTTCAGGCCTCAGGGGCCCTTCCTCATGCCATGCCATGAGGAAGGGCCCCTGAGGCCTGAAACGCGTTGGCGTGTTTTGTTTTGGATCGATGCTGTTGACCCCTTAAATTTTCAATAAAGAAATACGGCTTTTAGACGCTGGACATCGTTTCCATTTATGCTAAACTGCACCTTAGGGATGAATTGCACATTGTACTCAAGAAATAACATAATTCACTGTACCCCAAAAATGTATTAAATTACACACTGAACCATAGAAATGAATTACATTACTCCCTGTACTCCAGAAATTATATCACACCATACCCCAGAGATTACATTACACACTGTACCACAGAGATTACTACATTATCCACTGTACCCCAGAGATTACTACAGTACTCACTGTACCCCACAGATTAGATAAGACACTGTACCCCAAAAATAAGATTACACATTGTACCCCAGAGATCACATTGCACACCATACACGAGAGATTACATTACCCACAGTACCACAGAGATTACATTACTCACTGTACCCCAGAGATTACATTACTTACTGTACCCCAGAGATTACATTACATACAGTACCACATAGATTACATTACTCACTGTACCCCAGAGTTTACATTACACACCATACACCAGATATTACATAACTCCCTGTACCCCCGAGATTACTACATTACACACTGTACCCAGGAGACTAGTTACATTACACACCGTACCCCAGAGATTACATTACACATTGTATTCCAGAGATTACATTACACACCATACACGAGGGATTACATTACACACTGTACCCTAGAGATTACTACATTACTCACAGTTCCCCAGAGATTACATTACACACAGTACCCCAGAGATTACTACATTACACCCCATACAGATATTACATTACCCACTGTACCCCAAAGATTACTACATTACCCACCGTACTCCAGAGATTAGTTTACACACTGTACCCCAGATATTACTGCATTATTTACCGTACCCCAGAGTTTACTACATTACACACTGTACAACAGAGATTATATTACACCATACCCCAGAGATTATTACATTACACAATGTATCTCAGAGACTACATTAGACAACGTACCCCACAAATTGTGTGTATATATATACATATATTGATCACAGACACATATCACATTTAGAGTTCACATGCCGGCTTTTCGGCCTTGACAGTGTCGTTTGCTTGTTGGAAATTCAGCGCTTGCAAATGCAGAATTCCAACGAGAAAACGACCCAAACTGCCTGAGGCAAAATTCTCCTTCCTATCCATTAGTGAATTTTTTAGGTGCTGACAGTACGTGGCGAAAATACTCAAGTAAAATCAGTGTCATCTAAACGACGACACTGATTTTACATAGGGTGTAATGTAAATCAGCTTCCTGTCGGATTGGACGCCGGTTCTGAGGCAGATCCAGCACTGAATACGCCCCAGAACTAACATTCATATCTTCTGCATGAATGTACTCTTAAGGTATGTTCACATGGCGTATAGTGGGGCGTACTGTCCCTCTGCTATATGCTGTGGGTTTTAGAAGGCCAGTCCACCCTTCTAAAATATTGCGGGGCCGGCCCCATTCACTTTCATTTTCCCCGGCGCGCAAGTGCAGGGAAGACGTGACATAGCTAGATACATGGCTGCACAGTATATACACATCTCACATATACAGTACATACCCTACTCACATGCACACACAACGCCTAGCACCCTTGTCCCTTCCTTACTTGTCTCCTGTAGTCTGGTGTAGTTGGCATTCAGCAGGAGCTTCCCTTCTTCTCTGATGAGGGCTAAGCATAGGGGAAGTTGTATACAATGGAAGGGAAAGATACATCCCCAGATACAGAGTGTGCTGGACTGTGAGCAGCGTTCTGATTGGTGAAGCATCCACTGCTGACTCCTGCTTTACCAATCAGCGCTGCTCTCACTCTGCACTGACACTTGAGGCTGCTATCTACTCTGTCCCCCCAGGATGCACAGAAATATAGGAGGCTAAGGGTTAACTTTTTTCTCCACTGAGCTCTGCTCTCCGCACTTAACATATTCTCATGCTTTCATATGGATTATTTTTTATTGAAGTGGCTAAAAAGTGGGGGGACCGTCCCCCACCCAGAAAAAAGTGGAGGGACTAGTCCCCTCCATGCCCCCCTAAAGTTACACCTATGCCTACAAGTGTTGAATTACAGTTGAACTGAATGAGAGAACTAAGCAAACCATTTAGTAGCAGTCATGTTTGATGCATCATAAACAGCACAATATTCACCATCAAGTTGTAGAACAATGAGAGAAGAGAAGGGTCCAGTTTTCCATACAGTACAGACACTACTAATTCATTTTCCATAAAAGTTTCCAGAGAAACACAGAGTGCAGATTTCTGACCCATTTCAGTCAAACATGCCCTTAGTCAAAATCATAAAGTTATGCTATGACTATAGGGAATGCTCTACTGAAACATGTCTGCCAGCTGCAGTTTTTCTGGAAAATTTTCTGGAAAATGAATAGTGCTTGTATAAGAAGCTGGAGCCTCCTCTTCTTCTCTCACAGTTTGTCTCAAGTGGTCTTGCGGTTCTGCACCTCTGGTTTCCCTCACCTGTTCACTACATTCATGGGCGTAACCTTAGCAGTCATATTGACTGCTATGGGGCCCAAGTAGTTGGTGGCTTTCCTTTATGTAGCACTACTATTTGGGTTCCCTGATATATGACACTATTATTTATACCTTTAATGATTGCTACTTATGCTGCTGTTTTAGTTTATAGTCATTCGGGGTGGGGCCCCATCTAATTTTGCTATGGGGCTCTGTGAATTCTAGTTACACTCTGAAAACATTGTTGTACAAGTTGTAGAACATGTTCACACTGCATATTTTTCCTTTTTTATTTTTTTACAAAAACATACTGTGGAATAAGCAGCAGAACTCCTAACTACAACCCATTATTTCTGCTTCTCTCCTCTATTCTATAACTCTATATATCACAGAACTCAGCTTCTCTCCTCTATTCTATAACTCCATATATCACAAAGCTCAGCTTCTCTTCTCTATCATATAATCCTATATAACACAGAGCTCAGCTCATCTCCTCTATCATATAACCCTATATATTACAGAGCTCAGCTTCTCTCCTCTATTCTATAACCCTATATATTACAGAGCTCAGCTTCACTCCTCTATCATATAACCCTATATATCACAGAGCTCAGTTTCTCTAACTCTTTCATATAACCATATATATCACAGAGCTCAGCTTCTCTCCTCTATTTTATAACACTATATATCACAGAGCTCAGCTTCTCTCCTCTATCATATAACCCTATATATCACAGAGCTCAGCTTCTCTCCTCTATTCTATTACCCTATATATCACAGAGCTCAGCTTCTCTCCTGAATCATATAACCCTATGTATCACAGAGCTCAGCTCCTCTACTCCATCATATACCCCTATATAACACAGAGCTCAGCTTCTCTCCTCTATTCTATAACCCTATATATTACAGAGCTCAGCTTCTCCTCCTCTATCATATAACCCTATATATCACAGAGCTCAGCTTCTCTCCTCTATTCTATAACCCTTTGTATCACAGAGCTCAGCTTCTCTCCTCTATCATATAACCCTATATATCACAGAGCTCAGCTTCTTCCCCTATACCACATCCTACTGTCAGATCAGGCAGCATAAACCCCCTGACAGGTTCCCTTCAAGAATGAAGGCTATTGTTGGGCATGACGTCAAAGCATGAGTCATGCCCCATTTAGTATAGCCCCAGCTACAGTGGTTCCTCCACAATCCTTTAGTGCCATTGCATGCTATATGCTGCAGCCACTTGCATTTACACCACCAGACACTATTCCTTTAGGTGTGACATGAAGAAGGCCATCTTGGGCTGAAACACCACACCTATATCTGGACTGACAACATTGCCATTTGCAGTATCTCACTTGATTGTTGCACCATAAAGATTTACAATACCTATTAATCTACAGTGGGTATGGAAAGTATTCAGACCTCTTTAAATTTTTCACTCTTTGTTTCATTGCAGCCATTTGGTAAGATCAAAAAAGTTCATTTGATTAATCTACACTCTGCACCCCCCCATCTTGAAAGAAAACCCCCCAGAAATGTAGATATTTTTTCAAATTTATTAAACAAGAAAAACTGAAATCTCACATGGGCATAAGTATTCAGACCCTTTGCTCAGTGTTGAGTAGAAGCACCCTTTTGCGCTAGTACAGCCATGAGTCTTCTTAAGAATGATGCAACAAGTTTTTCACACCTGGATTTTGCATATCCTCTCCAGTTCCCTCAGGTTGCATGTTGAACGTTGGTGGACGCCATTTTCAAGTCTCTCCAGAGATGCTCAATTGGGTTTAGGTCAGGGCTCTGGCTGGGCCAGTCAAGAATAGTCACAGAGTTGTTCTGAAGCCACTGCTTTGTTATTTTAGCTGTCTGCTTAGGGTCATTGTCTTGTTGGGAGATGAACCTTCAGCCCAGTCTGAGGTCCAGAGCACTCTGGAAGAGGTTTTCATCCATGATATCTCTGTACTTGGCCGAATTAATCTTTCCTTCAATTGTAACCAGCCATCCTGTGCCTGCAGCCGAACCCCCACCCCCATAGCATGATGCTGCCACCACCATGTTTCACTGTTGGGATTGTATTGGGCAGGTGATGAGCAGTGCCTTGTTTTCTCCACACATACCGCTTAGAATTAATACCAAAAAGTTCAATGTTCATCTCATCAGACCAGAGAATCTTATTTCTCATAGTCTGGGAGTCTTTCATGTGTTTTTTTGCAAACTGTATGCGGCTTTCATGTGTCTTACACTGAGGACAGAATTCCGTTGGCACACTCTGCCATAAAGCCCTGGCTGGTGGAGGGCTTCAGTGATGGTTGACTTTGTGGAACTTTCTCCCATCTCCCTACTGTATCTCTGAAACTCAGCCACAGTGATCTTGTGGTTCTTCTTTACCTCTATCACCAAGGCTCTTCTCCCATGATTGCTTAGTTTGGCTGGACAGTCAGGTCGAAGTAGAGTTGTGGTCGTCCCAAACTTCTTCCATTTTAGGATTATGGAGGCAACTGTGCTCTAAGGAACCTTAAGTGCTGCAGAAATTCTTTAGTATCCTTAGCCAGATTTGTGCCTTGACACAATTCTGTCTCTGAGCTCCTTGGGCAGTTCCTTAGACCTCATGTCCTCTGACATGCACTGTGAGCTGTGAGGTCTGTATATATAGACAGGTTTGTGCCTTTCCTAATCAAGTTCAATCAGTTTAATTAAACACAGCTGGATTCCAATGAACTAGTAGAACCATCTCAATGAGGATCAGAAGGAAATGGACAGCATGTGAGTTAAATATGAGTATCACAGCAAAGGGTCTAAATACTTAAGACCATGTGATATTTCAGTTTTTCTTGTTTAATAAATTTGTAAAAATATCTACATTTCTGTTTTTTTCTTTCAAGATGGTGGGATTGGGTCCAGAGTATACATTAATGAGCCAAAAAATGAACTTTTTTGATCTTACCAAATGGCTGCAATGAAACAAAGAGTGAAAAATTTAAAGGTGTCTGTATGTGTCAATTCATTATATACATTTCTTGAATTCAAGATGAGGTGTGCCTTTAATTTACTGAAACAAAAAACCTTCCACTGAGCCCATAGAGACTCATATAACCATAGCGGACACTACCAATATAATATTATTTTCTTGAGAGACAGAAAGTGAAGTGAAATCTCCTGAAGAGTACAGACTGCAACAAAAACATTACAAGGGTGTTAACCTGTACCTATACTATCCAAAACTAAAAAATAAAATAAAAATTTGAGCTGAAGTTACACCTAAAAATGTACCTGTTCTGATTTCCATACAAATTCAAATTAAGAACAAACTTACAGATCCTATCTTGTTCATAACCCAGGGATTGCCTATAATATAAGTGTACCACCCCTTTTATACTTTACCATGCCATTGAAGCACGTTAGAAGGTAGTAACAGCAGGGGTCATTGACCTGTGATCTATACCATCTATAAAATAAAGGGGTCACTGTTATACTCAGTAGGCTTCTAATGAATGTAACTTGGAGATATAAATCCAAAAACTATGAACTAAACGGAGTGCAGTAGCTGGTGGCGGATTGGTCGGCTGTAAGCTCATCAGAGGCGTAACTTCAAGCTCTTGGGCCTTGGTGCGAAAAGTGAAATTGGGCCCCCCAGTTACCATGCACCATTTACAATGCTGGTATCTTCTTATGTGGCAGGAGGGCTTTTGGGCCCCCTCAGGCTGCTGGGCCCGGTAGCGACTGCTACCGCTGCACCCCCTGTAGCTACGCCCCCCGAAGCTCATGGACTCTACTTCTTTCAATGACAAAGGAGGTGTACAGGTAGTCTATTGTTTCCATACAGTGTAGGATACAATAGACTACACTATATTACAGATCTCAATACATTTTCAAGATACTCAATTCACTCCACATTGGTGAATAAAACACCAAACTTTCTAAATCTGCCCCTTTGTTTGCTGTCATATGTGTCTGATTTGTGTGTATGTCTATGCTATTTAATGTCTTATCATAAGTAACCACTTTTTATACAAGAATAAAGTAGCTATTGTAGATGTGTAAATATATTGGATTAATGTAAATGATTCTAAATCCCATTATATTCTGCTTCCACTGAACATATTACTTCATTTGTGCACAGTTTAGACCTTGCTAATGGAAGCATAAATGTGTATTAGTCAAGAGCAAAAGATGTGTATGGAGAAGTAGGGACCATCACAGATCCAAATAAGATTCTGTCTCTTGGAGTTGGTCCACACTACCAGCAATTCCCTCTGGCTGGCTTCCTTTCACAGAGAAAGCTGGTTGGCCTGACTTTACAGACCCCTTTAACATCATGGGCCCCATGCCATGTATCACCAATAAATAAGGTTAAATAATGAAATGGATATGTTTATTGAAATGTTCATTTTTGTATCCAATGAACGCATCAATGAGACTTAAAGGGGTTTTCTCACTACAATAATTAGCTTTCAACATGTAGGGACAGGAAGTTAAAGACTTTTACTTAAAGGGGTTTTGCCAGGACATGCCTTATCTGCTAAGAATCAAATGTAATCAAGCCATGCTGAGCTAGAGAGAGAGAGAGACACAGCCAGAGCACCGAGCCTGCATAAGGGATCGTGTGAAATGTTCACTCAAATAATCAAACTACAACTAGTGGATTCTGTATACAAAAGACAACACCTTTTCTCCACAAGCACTTGAAAGCTCTTCATGTTCTCTGTCATCAGATAAAGCAGGATCTACTCAGATAATCACACTACAACTAGTGGATTCTGTATTCAAAAGACAAAATATTTCCACCCGGTGCCTTGAAAGCTTCTTCAGGTCCCTTTCATCAGATAAGAAGTGTTCTCTGCGCAAGCCTGGCCAGAAGCTCTTGTCAGGTCGTATCTAATAGAAGCTTTTAAGTAACTAAGGGCAGGTAAGGCAGCCTGTAGCTCTCTCAGACTGCAATTTTAGTAATCACATATATTTAGAAAAGTGATTAAATACCCATTTTGGAGGATCCCACGTCAACATTACATCGCGGCAAAACCCCTTTAATATATTACTCTTTTGATATTGCCCTAGTCAGGAGATAAGAGAGATTTTATCTGCTCTGAGTGCACACAAGTGTTACCGTCCATATCTCCCTTCCTGATAAGACAGAAAGCAGGGAGTGACGTCATCAGGGTCGGATGAGAGTCTTTAACACTGGCAAGATTATGTTGCTTACCTTTGAAAAGCACCTGTTTTCACTCCTGAGAACTCTACAGCTTTGATTACAGTGACATAAGTGGAGAAGATTTAATCTTTAGTAAGGTTCAGCTAGTTATGGAGGAGCTTAATATGCTAATTACTGCTGTAGAACCTGACCAGGCAATGTGAATCTGAAGCTGCCTGTAACTCTGTGAAACAGTATGGTGAGACAACCCCTTTAATAAAAATAATAACTAATCTAAAAGCTTTAATCTGTAAATTGCTTTTATGGTATCTTCATAATTCTAAATAAAGAAGTCATTTTAAAACTTTGTCTATAATTTTTGTACCTGGATTCAACTTGTATAATTCTGTTACTTATATAGTAGTTCCTCAAGTTACAGTGGCCTCAGGATGCAATATTTTCACCATGCAATGGTTATTTATGTGACATTGTATCATGACACCACACTCTCCATACAATATCGCATACACTGCTGATCACACATGTGATTGATGGAAGATCCAACCAATTATCAGGAACATTTTACTTGTAAAATAACTGTATTTGTGAAATGCAGTGCCTGGGGGACTAGTAGTGCCTCTCTACAGTACAGTGCGGTACTACATGTTCTGTACTGATTTGTAGGTGTATCAGGATGAGGGGCTCCTTCGGGCACCATGTGAAGGCCCTATTTTCTTTTTTTCTGTTACATTGTGTATAAAACAAACACATGACCCAAATTAACTCCTGTTTTCATCATAGAAAGTGATTTTCAGCTTCCAGCAGCTCTTCCTGTTCTTATATATAAGGACTATAATGGAACAGAGAAGGCAGAGGAGATGATGGGCATACTAGTTGTCAGTTGGCAGCACGTGCTCCATGCCTGTCATACCTCTCTGAAACCAAATACAGTGAAGAGGGGAATCTGGAGCTTGTTTAGATGTTGATACTCCTCCAGGGCACACTCTATGATGATGGTGGTGGTAGTCTCCTGTCTGTGGTGTTGGTGTGCGAGGTACCCTTGATGTAATGCAGGTGCAGACAGGAGAGCAGATGGCAGGGCGAACAATAACCTTGTATTCTTATTTTCCATCAAGCTGTTACACACAGAAATCTTCTCTTGTCACTACACTCTTCCTTTCACTAGTTCAGCCAGTAGCAGTCCTCTAAAATAGTTTAAATCTCTCCTCCCAGTAGGTTGGGTCACGCCCACTTTGCTGTGATTGGCTGCTTGATATTTAGTTCAACCCTGGCCGGGACATGCCCCCTGTGCAAGACATGCACTCTCTGCGGTGATTGGCGTCTGCCCCTTCTGTCTCACCCCCCCTAGCACTGAAACGGGCTGCCTGAGCTTTCTGTGCAGCTGCGTCTGGGTGTGTTCTTCTCTCATCGACTTGAATAAAGGCTACCGACTCTCTATGCTTCTCTCACAGTGATACTCTATGGGGAAGAATCGGCAAGACTCTTTCGTTTCAATCTACTCCACTTCCCCATAAAGCCACCATCCACAGCCTTATACCTCTGCCCGCCGCCCATAAACAAAACCCTTTATACACTCTATTTTCCCCTTTAAAACCACTGCCTGAAAAGCGGGGGAGCAGAGGCATTTATCACTTTTGTTTCATCAATTCAGGCTGTTTTAAATACTGTTTACATCAATGCGGGTGTTTTTGTTAAAAAACGATGGAGCCTTGGAGGGGGTAACATTTCCAATTTTTTTCATAATTTAAATTTTTTTGTGGAGCCTGGGGGGGAGGGACGCTCTACCATTGCAGGGGGTTTCCGCAGAGCTTGACATCCTCTCTCCTCACACTGCTCACACAGAATGAAAGATGACCAGGGGGGAGCAGGGAGGGGATGGATGATAAACCCCTCAGGAGGTAAACAGGCTACGGGAGGAAGACCCCCCCTTTGGATTTAAAGTTGTAAGCCAAGACCTTTTAAGGGGTTTTTCCACTATGGGCTTTTCGGGCTCTTGTGCTTTCCCTCTCCACGCTTCAAATCCAGGGTGGGCCTTCCTTCCCAGTGGGCATGTATTCCCCCTCTTTGAAGACTGGAACATCACACACCCTGCCCTCTCCTTCCTGAGCACATCATTCTGTGTGAGCAGTGAAGGGAAAGACACACACCGCAGATCTCCTAAAAATGGCATTCTCATGCCTCAAGCTCCCCACCTCCCTGCAGCTCCAAATTTTTGTAACCAGAACAGGGATGAACTAAATATCAGGTGGCCAATCACAGCAAAGGGACCATGTCCTGACAGGGCTGTATTAAATATATAGCCAATCACAAAAAATATATATAATATAAATATAATAATATATTATATATATATATATATATAAAAATATATATATATAATATTATATATATAATATAATATATATAATCACCCCCCCACAGAAATTTTTTTTTCAAAAAATTTTTTTGTTTTTTTTCATTTTTATCACAAATGCAAATTCCCAAACAAATGGGAGTTTAAAAAAATCATCCCAGGAAAAATTTATTCAGTAATAAAAGGCGACTTTCAATAAAGACTTTTCTCAAATTTGTAGCGCTGTGAGACATATAACAGATATAGAAGCTCCGCAAAAAGGTGATGAATCATCACCTGATGGCAGTAAGAGCCAGGAATAACCGGCTGTAACCTGGCAAATGATAACAAATAGACGTTGCCTTTTATTACTGAATACTTCTTTACTTGGATGATTTTTGAAGCTCCTATTTGTTGAATTTTCATTGGAAAATTTTAATAAAAACAAAAAAAATTTTTGAAAAATGATTTTCATGTGGGGGTGATTTAAGTATATATTGGACCTTTTTTATGACTAAAAAAATGATCAGTCTTTTTTACAAGTGTGCCGAGCAACTGTCTATTGGAAATCACAGAAAAGGGACATGGTCCGAACCCAGGCTGTAGTTTTAGGTATTGAACACACAGATTAGCTAATAGCTGCTATATTTAAAAACTTTAGGGAATAAAACCAAATGCAAAGGGGGCTTTTTTTTACTGTCCCCATCATTTCAGATAATCTTTGTACGAGAAAACCCTTTAAGACAACTTGACAACTTTTAAAGTGGGGCATCAGGAGATCTAAGGTTACATCAAAATTCTAAATTTGTAAGCCCAAAAAAGACAAGACTCCAACAGTTCAGCCTGTTGTGCAAAAGTTTGATCCAGAGGAAGGGAAAAAACCCCAATGAAACAGGAGCCAATGTCCAAATTTTAGGGAAAAAATTTTCCCCCCCAACCCAAAAAGGGAATCGGGGAAAAATCCCTGGCAATGACCCCACCCAGAATCTATCATTAAACCCTATATAATTTCCGCTCCAGAAAAGCATCCAGACCCCTTTTTGAACTTTTTTGAAGCACCATGCAATTTCCTCTGGCAGAGATTTCCCCACATTTTTCCTGCTTTTAACAGTAAAGAATCCCTCTCAATGTTTATGTAAAAATATTTTTTCCCCCCAAGACGTAGAGGATCCCTTCTTGTTTTTTAAATACACCCTTTGGGTTACAAAAAAATTTTGAGAGGATCCCCTATATTGCCCTTTTTAAATATTTTAAACATATTTATTAAGCCCCCCTGAAGCTGCCCCTTTTTCCCTAAACTAAAAAAAAACCCCAATCTTGCTAATTTTCGGGGGATTGCACCCCACCCTTTCTTTTTTTTTTTTTTGTTGCCCATTTTTTTCCCTTTAATTCAAGCTCAAACCAAGTTTTCCGGGCAGGGGTTTTGCCCAAAATTTGCACACAATATTCCATGTGGGGTTTTTAACCTTGCCCTAGTATAATGGGAGAATAAATTTTCATAAAGTGAAATCTAGGGCCTCTTTTAATACACCTCATAATCCTATTTCCCTTTTGGCACTGCTGCCTGACACGGGTTGCAAACAATTAATTTTACTGTCCCCCCAGGTTTCCCCAAATTCCCTTTTTCCCATGTCACTTTACCCCGCTTTTTCCTTTTAAACATGTAATAAAGAAGGATTTTTCCCCCCCATGTTATAACCTTTATTTATCTGTGTTAAACCTCATTTTAAATTTTCCTCCCAAGCCTCCAACTTATTCCGATCCCTTTGTAAAAACACATTAAAACTCTATGTGTTGATTTTCTTTTTCATACTTAGTATCATCGCAAAGATGATAAAAATTTTCTGTACAATCCATGTGTAAGATCATTAAAGAAAATATTTAAAAAGGGTAGGCCCAATATTGACCCCTTTTGGGTAAACCCCCCTAGTAACAGGTTAAACCCGTCTGAGTACACACCGTTAATTACCACCCTTTGTTTTCTATCACTGAGCCAGTTGCTTACCCAAATTGCACACATTTCCCCCCCTCCAAGAATTCTCATTTTACTAACTAACCTTTTAAGTGGCACCGTATCAAAAGCTTTAGAGAAACTAGATACATGACATCCGTGCCCTTTACCACCCCATCCCCGTCTAGAACTAACCTCCCCCAAAACGATAATTTTTCTGACAGGACCGATCCTTTTTTAAACCCATGCTGGAACGGCGTTTAAAATTTATTTTTTGTGAGAAAGTTCAGGATAGCATCTCTTAGAAAACCCTCAAAAATTTTACCCACAACAGAGGTTAAAAATTACCGGCCTATATTTTCCCGGATTCCTTTCTTTCCCCCCTTTTTTAATTTTTGGCACCACCTTTGCTGAGGCGGGAATCCTTTGGGGCATACCCCTTTTTAAGACAGCCATAAAAATTTTAAAAATGGCGCCTGCCTTTTTGCATTTCTTAACCCCC